>MAYD01363256.1:0-15346 GCA_001909325.1 Ruellia speciosa
CTCATCACTTTCACCAACTTCATCCCAAATTTGCTACATTTATAAAAGAATTTATTTTTGTAAGAGTACAAAAAAATTATGTAGACCGGAAAGGAGTATCAAAATTGGAAGTCAAAATAATTATAAGGATTACCTGTAGCTGCTGCAGTAAAGAGCCACAAGTTATCTGTCCAACAAGATGGTTTTCAGACTCTACGGCAGCCATCCCACAATGGCGCAATTAAAACCTGGTAAATGAGCAAATTTCATTCCCAATTCACGCTGTGTGTCACTAAATTTAAATTACTTTTATTCATATCATAACCAGAGCCATGCATGCCTCACTAATGTAATTGAAATGCTTGAGTCAAGAAGGTAGAACAACGATGTACTGAAGATGTCCATCCATCTTATCCGTTCACACAGCAGCATTAGCAAGAGAACTCTCAACAATCAGATAGCAAGCTCAACACTGCCTCCTATCAGATCAATTGCTGAAACATCTTATTATTTCTTTTTCAACTAATTCAAGAATTGGAAAATACACTGTTCACCACGCTATTTCAAGAAATTCAATCCGCATTTCACGGACTAATAAGCATTTCTATGAAACCCTCCCCTGCACTCAACCACCACACTCTTAGAAAAACATCAAAATAACAATGCTTGACCTTCACTACACTCAACCAAACTAAGCAACAAAACCTAGTTGTTTTTTCCCCTTTTCTTTAAGAATATCTATAAAACACGAAAAAAAACACCGTACAGAACATCTATCGACTCAGAAGCACCAGATACCACATTACCACGCGGAATCCTAAAAATCCTAAAAACGTACTTGCACACAACTAGATCTCTTTACGGAACCATTTCGATGAACCAAAGAAGTAACCATAACCGTCCCAGTAGACAGCAAGACCTAACAAGTCACACAAGCATTCCGAACAATCGATAGTCCAAAAAACGGTATAAGAAGCAGCAATGAAGCTAAGAACTCACCGGATCGCAGGAGAAGCGGGTGGTTTCTTCAGATCTGAGCGACGCCTTTTGGCTGGTTGCGTTGGGAAGGACAGTGAAGAAGAGTGAAGCACATGACGGACAGAGGGAAAAAAGATTATATAGTCGGAGAGGACAGAGACTCAAGACTGAAGAGTTACCAGTGTGGGCCACCACCCATACGTCGTCGTTCCCAGACAGTAAAGTACCATAAATTTGCACTGATGACGATTAAAATATATTCTATCAACTCTTGCCCTTGGAATTGGGAGTTATTTACGGGATGTGCCACAGTTGGATCGCCTCAAAGTCAATTATTCAAGCGGTAAAGTTAACGTGCCAATAAATAAAAAAATTACTCCCCCTATTTTTTATATAAAGTTTTTTAGATTTAAATACAATACATTAATTAAAAAAAATAAATGAATATATAATTATGATAAAAGGACTTAATTCAAAAATTATGTGAATATAAAGTTTTTTAGATTTAAATACAATACATTAATTAAAAAAGTAAATGAATATATAATTATGATAGAAGGACTTAACTCAAAAATTATGTGAAAATAGTATAAAAGGCTTATATTAAGAATATAGTTTTACCCACTAAAAAGACTTATATATAAAAATGAAGGGACGGAGTACCATATCATCTTTCCTTTGTAGGAGTACTTGTAGGATTTGTTTTCAAAAAAATTTAAAATATCACATTAATTGTTAGGGCTAATAGTGAAAATTCCTCCAACTTTTACTCATTTTTACACTTATTTCTAACATTTTTTGTGTTACACTCAACTTCCCAAACTTTATGTTTTTTTACAAATACCCACAGCATGGAATATTTCACAAGATTTCAGCCAGTCAAACCTTTTTCACTCTTAGACTTATCCTTAACTTTTTTTTGTGTTGCACTTGACCCCCCCAATCTTTGAATTTTTTCGCAAATATCCCCTTACGTGGCATATCCCCCTTCATTCATAACCAAATTTTATACTGTAACAATTGCAACATACCTGAAATTTTTGGCAAACCAGATACCTTCTTTTGGGGTTCAATTCAGTCCGCGAGGTCTTGAAAAACGTCAAGTTCCTACGGCGGTTCACATTCCACTCTTCAGCAAATGGCAATCACATATCATTCATCCTAGTCTACAATCACAAAATGGGGAAAATGTATCCAAAACTATTCCTAGTCTACAATCACAAATCCTAATTCTTGATTCTATAGAAGAAAAATAGTAGAAGGATAAATTCCCAATTAAGATTTGCAAGGGGCAAGGCAAGGGAGAATATTTTAGAAATAATCCCCAAATTTTTATTGTAGACTAAGATGAATGATATGTGATTATTGTCTGTTAATGAGTGGAATGCAATTCACCCTCGATTGAAAAGCGACAAATGCGGGAAGTCGGCATTTTTTAAGACCTCGTGGACTAAACTGAACCCTTGAAGAATTTTGGTTTTGAATGAAGGGGATATGCCACGTATGAGGGGTATTTGCAAAAAAAACCAAAGTTTGAGAGGTCGAGTGCAATACAAAAATAGTTAAGGGATAAGTCTAATAGTTAAAAGGTTTGACTGGCCAAAATATACCATGCAATGGGGTATTTGCAAAAATTTAAGGATTTGAAAGTCAAGTGCAACACAAAAAATGGATGGGGGTAAGTGTAAAAATGAGCAAAGGTTTTGGGGTTTTCACTATTAGCCTTACTTGTTATTTAGAGACAAATTATTGCAGTATTATTAGTACTATTTTTAATTTTAATATAATTATTATACTACTATACCTAATTTTTAAATTTCAAAAAAATTATTCCATGTATTCATAAATATCTATCATTTTAATAATTTTTACATATATTAAGATAACCTATAAAAAAAAGTAAAAAAATACCATTATTTATTAAAAAAAAAATTTTTACCATTAATAAATAGTAGACAGTAATAAATATAGATAATAGTGGAAAATGTATTTTTGAAGAAGTAACATTCATGTTGACAAGTAGTTTAAGGGGTTAGTAATCTCAAAAAAATAATGTATTAAGTGAATTATCATTCAAAATATTTATACACTGCAACCACGTTAATGAAAAAGAAGAAAGAAGAACAATTCAGTAATCAGAGAATTACACCTTTGTACAGTATTAGTTGCAGATCTAAAAGGGAATTAGCAGTGTATTTGGCGCTCCTTAGTCCCTTTCTAGATGGGAAAATAAAATGGATCAAAATATTCAAATTGTGGAGGGGAGGGAAGGAAGCCAATTGAATAAATACAGTATTGACTACAAAGGATATGCATATTGCATGGGTTTATGAGAGAGAGGGACAATTAAGTAAATGTACAATGGTTGTGCTGGAAGAATAGGGTTGCTCCTTCATAAGTCGATCATAATGGGGATGCTTGGATTGAAACATGATAACATGATATTGATATTATTATGTGTAACATAGAAGAGAGACAGTATTAATTTAATAATCTACTATTATATTATATTATTTTTGAAATTATAAATTTAGAAAGAATTACATTGTTAAACGATAGAATTGAACCCATTATCTATTAAAACTATACACACAGAGAATTTGCCAAAAAAATTAGTAATAAATAATTTGTGAGGAGGAAGGAAAGGTGGAGAAGAAGAGAAGATAATGAGGGCAAAAGTCCCAATCATTGCAAGGTGTCATCACGATTGAATTGCATGCTATCGTCCACCCAATTAATTAATACTTCTATGAAATTTGAATAATTCCCCTATATATTTAATCATGATTCATGACAAAAATAATATTGTAATAATAACATGGGAAAGAGCTTGGAAGTAGCTTAATCATAACTACAGTAACGGGATCATGTGAATATCACACTTTATCCATACTAATAATTATAACCAAATCTAACATTGACCCTCTTAACATGGGTAAATTATGGGTGCAGTTACGTTACTATCATAGTAAAGAGTACTACTCACTCGTCTCATTCAAAGTGCAACATTTATCCTCGATATATAAATTTAATTATTAATATTATTAATTATCAATAAATAAAAAATATATAAAGTTGATATTTGAAAATATATATTAATATAAATCTAACAAAACAACACATTATCATATTTTTTATTAAATATAAATGATGGGTAATAGTCAAATTGGATCATATAAATAGTGACAGTGTCAAAATGTTACACTATTAAAAATATAAAAGGAATATTTAATAAACAAAGGTGGAGGGGATTGGGGCTTAGCCTGATGGCTAAGTTTTCAACTTCCAACCTCAGGGTTGAGGGTTTAAATCCCCACCGGCTCTTATCCCTCCCTTTTATTTCTCACTTTGTAATTTGTGTGGCATAGGCTCCCACCACCTATCTTAGCAATGCTAACAAAAAAATAAACAAAGGTGGCCATTTTTTCCAAATTAAATTTTAATCATTTAAACCTTATTTTATCCAACTTTAAAATCACAACCCTTTACTTCATTAGTTCGATCTTTCTTTTTGTACAGGGCTCGCCCCCATATGATTGCACCCCTAAAATAGAAAGTGTCTAACTATTTATCTATTTTCTAGTGAACTGATAAACGTCGACCCCCCATTTACCAACGTCGACCCCCCTAATTACCAAAACGCCCTTTCTAATTTTAAAATTTGAATTTGAATTTTTTTCTTCATTCTTCAATCTTTCAATCAACACCAAATTCACTCTAAATTTTTTCATTTTAAAGAAGAAAAACATGTCGCAACGAGATCCAAGACGAAAAAAAATGCGCCATGACAATACAGATATACAAAATAATCGTCGAAATGTGTAAAAAAGGGCAAAAATCGCGAAAACGGATGTCACTGGGCGCACGTCAGATCGCGCCCACCGGGGCGCATGCGCCCGACCATACGGTGGGGCGCATGAGCCCCATACTAGTGACGGGGCGCATGCGCCCCATAACGACTACGGGGCGCATGCGCCCCATACCGTCAATTGGGCGCATGTGCCCGACCATACGGTTGGGCGCATGCGCCCATACTGGTGACGGAGCTCATGCTCTCCATACTGGTGATGGGGCGCATGCGCCCCATAACGGCGACGGGGCGCATGCTCCCGACCATACGGTTGGGCGCATGCGCCCCATAACGGCGACGGGGCGCATGCGCCCGACCATACGGTAGGGCGCATGCGCCCCGTCTGTTCTTAATGTCTTGTTTTCTATGCAATTTGGACTGGATTTTTACCTCTTTTTCGGATAATTCTTCGTTATTCGATATCTTCCCGCTTCCGTGATCGAAATTGAAATAATTTTTATTAAATTTGATGATTTTTTTATGGATTAAAAGCAGATATGAAGTTGGTTTTCGTAGAGAGAATTCATAGAAGATTATTAGGGTTTTTTAATGGTAGGGGCAAAATTGTCCATAGGGGGGTCGACGTTAGTAAAAGGGGGTCGACGTTTATCACAACCCATTTTCTACCATATCTATTTAGAAAAACAAACTTCATTTGTTTTTATAAATAAATATATACACTTATATTACTACCAAAAAATAAATATTTATATATATATATATATATATATTTATTTGAGAAGTGAAAATTCATTGCATAACATATCCGCACAGGAAATAAGGTCAATGTACGTGGAGGACTTTCGTTGTACAAACGGAACACAAATACCATCAAGCCGACCTCAGGGTTATGGAAGCCTTGCACGGGATGGGTTTCGTTTACATAAAACAGGACCGAGAGCAACGCCTTTGCTCGGTCATAATATAATTTCATAGAAGACTAATCCGTTTCGAGTATTATTAAGTTATTCAGTTTAAAAAGAACTTGACTAATTGTACTAGTGTAAAGGGTGTCATCACCTTGATGGGTAACATCCAATATTTATATATTTTATAAATACAAGATATAATATTCATTAGCTTTAAATTATAGTAAAATTACAATCACACGTTAATTGTTATGTATGAGTTAGTAAAAAAGATTAATTGTTACGAATCACAATTTTTTATAGGTTAGTCGGTTTATTAATCTCTACATTTTTAGGTGGTGGGACATATTAAAAAAATGTTTAATTGCAATAACAAATTACCGAGGATTTTATTGACCCTTGCCATTTAACAATCATATTACCAATGATCTTTAAAACTTGTCGATAATTTAACTTAATTTTGAGTTATTTTATTTTATTTATTGTTCCATTGCCAACGAAATTATCAATACTCTTGTAAGAAATCGCTGTCTTTTTTAATGCACATTTATATATATCAACAAATTTTATCATTTTATTTTATATACAAATTTGCAACCACTATGAATTGAAACTTTTTTATGGGTCGAATAGTTTGGGTCGGTTAGTTTATAATTTTTTGTGTTAAGTTGCAAGGTATTTAAATGTACATTTCCTTTTTTTAATTTTATTCATGTATATGTTTTTATAATTTTTTATCACTATATAATTATTTGACAATATTTATACATGATGTTCCTTATTATAAATTAAATCATTAAGTCCGGTCATCATAAATGATTAAAATATCTATTTATATACACAAACTTTATTTAATTACGGGTGATTGTCGTGCATTGCACAACAAACAGAACTAGTATATATATATAACTAACACATATATATAACTAACACATGCCAATTGACACTATTCATTAAATAATTTTATTTAATTTGCAAGTCTTTTTAAATTTGATAATGTTGATCAGGTAAGTCGGAGAATTAGAGATAAATTAAAGAGTGCACAATTTGAAAATACATATCATTTCATATATAAAAGTTGTTTTAGAAAAAAAAATTGGATGGACATCCACTGTGCATCGTTCAGTGGCAACACTAGTATGTATGTATGTATGTATCTATCTATCTATCTATCTATATATATGAAGGAAAGAAAGAAAATATCCATGTGACACCCTGATTTAATTTATTTTGAAATTAAACTCGGGAATATCACTGCCACATTTTCCTCAGAAAATTGAAATTTTCCAAAGAATATGATAAGGCCGATTGACACAATATTTATAAAACTTCAGACATAACAGAAAATGCGTAATATTTAAAAGTTACAATTTCAAAAGTACATAAAATACATTGGCAATAATTATAGTTTAAAACGACCCTAACTTTTTATTTCTCCAATATGCACGATGCAATGTTGTCACCTAAGTTCCTTAATCAAAATTTGCAACTAAGTCTACTTCCTATAAAATATGAATTATCAGATGCCATTTAAAAGAAATAAACAAAGTCAATTATATAAACTGAATAAGTTGATTCCAAATACACATAAAAGTTAATGACAATAGGGGATTTTCGCATAACTACCCTTTTTGTTTCCTTAAATAAAATATTAATGTGAAATAACCATATAATGTACTCAATAAGGCCAACAATGGTCACACCATGTGATGGATTGTCATAAGTGGCGGATCCAGGAATTGAGTACTGGGGGGCCAAAATTTTCGAGACCCACTACATCCTACATGCATAGTTAAAAATCTGATTTTTTGGGGGGGCTTGGGGTATAAAAAAATATTTTGTAAGTGGAAATGAGGTCGAGTTAGGCTTGAAGAGGAGTATTAAAAAAAATTTTGTCTTAGACCTGGGGGGCGGCCCCCCCGCCTAGATCCGCCCTTGATTGTCATCAATGATTACAACGTCACTTAAATAATTAAAATCACCTAGACACCAGAATTCCAAAGTCCAACCACTAATTAAAATTTCAGGAAGGGGCCTAAATGTTTGTTTGATAACAACACGTAACATTTAAACTTAATGGTTCAACACGTCATCCATTAAGTTGGGTTTTATAACAGTAATTGAATCACTTAATTGATTAAATGAGTTTAAATCTAAATAGCAAAATAGAGTTCAGAATTAAGTAATTTGATATACATTTATTACTACTTAATCAAAATTAACTTCTAGTATATTTTTTATTAAAATAAAATTAATTTTGTTATCATTATTATTTTTCTTAAAATTACAAATTAAGAATTCAGATTCAGCATTTAATAATTAAGACTTTAAACCCCATTCAATTTTATCAAATAGGCCTAAGTATGACTTTGGTAGTTTAGGCAAAAGTATTATATGGGGAATAAATAGCCCGAATATTGTTGATCAGACCAGTTCTCTCAAGGTAACCATGGTTCCAAGAGTTCCGTTCATCGTTTAATATATTATCATTTAATATTTCATATTTTAAAAATATCATATCTTTAAAAACCCATCAAAATTGGCTTCTACTCCAAATGTTGCAGCACGTGATATGTCATGTGGGGGCAGAGGTTGCAAACATTTATTCTTAAGCATAGACATGTTGGTGGGGTTTTGATGGAATTTTCAAATCACTTAGGACCAACCCTGCAATTAGCTTGGGGCCTCTTTTTTTGGACCCAGCAATTGCAAACCCCCACAAGAGAATGAATGCATGTAAGCAGTAGCAGGGCCCTTTTATTTATTTTGCTTTTTTCAAAAAACATAAATTAAATTAGCGCCAATTTACTCTTAAAATACCAAATATGAAATATTTTAATCTACTCTTTTTAAAATCCCATGTATGTAAAGTGTTATATTTTGTTTCAAAACAAATATAAGGGCCTTGGGGTGTTGCTAGATATTAAGAGAGTGTATAGTTCAATTTAAAAAAAAAATAAAATCCTGTTTTGCTTGTATCAATTCATGATGTGTTAAAACTGAGTGTATATTTGTATGGGTAAATGGTGAATTATATTCAATTGATGAAATACTAGACAAAGTTATAGGACTATATACTACATCATTGGATTGGTTACAATTTTTTGTAATCACTGAAAAAATAACATTTTTCACATGATATTTTGTGTGTAAGCACCCCACAAACAAATTTCAATGCTACAATGCATTGTGATTATAGTTGAATTATTCATTTATTTTTCTAAGATAATGATGAACATCGCCTTCTATATCTAGGCACCGCTCAGCCTAAACATGATTTGCCTTGACATATTTTGCATATTTAATATTTATAATTTTGGCTTTGATTTGATTAAGAAAGAAAGAAGAATAATGTCCAAATACTGAGCAAATAATCATCGATGAGATAATTTTTGTTGCCCGGAGCGCATGGCGTATTTTATCCGATTTTTACAAAAAAAAATTATTCAATCGATAATTATTTTCTCAATATTTGGACATTATTCTTCTTTTTTATTGATAAAATTGAAGTCAAAATTATAAATATTAAAGATTTTGAATTTAGAGGGTTTTGGAGATGGGTGGTACTGTCGTATATTAATCCAGTTTTTCTATCACAGTAACCAATTACACATTTTTTTGGGACACTTAAAAATCAAGTATGCATCCTGCAAAATACAGTATTTTGTGAATGGTAAAAGAGGGAAAAAGATTTAGGATAATTATTGATGTAAAGTATGAATTAGTTAAACATAGTATGGATGCTAAACTATTTTGTTTTTGGACAGTTATTGCAAATGCAAAAATGCAATAGGAAGGGAGATGGACACGTGTAGAAAGCGGATACAGCGAAAGCAATGGCGGTATTCCCGTGAATTTGGTTTTGTGATGATGGCATCCAGAAAATCCCACTTGAATTTCTCATTCGGTTTTACTATCCCTAATCACCATTCATCACCCCCACTCCCCAAATTGCATCTTTCACCATTTTGGTTTCCAAGGGGAATTTGGTTTTCATCATCCTCATCTTTTTCTGCACCGTTTTTACGTACATTCCCACAAAAAGAAAAGGTATGCAACACTTGATTCATTTCTGTTTCACGTTTTTACTTTCCTCTGCATTTCTGTTGTCTTGTAGTATTATTCATTAATTAATGGTATACAGCAGAAACCTTTCATGTGTCTTGCCAATCCCTTTTTCTGGGAAATTAAGGTTCAATACAATGCTGAAGGAACAAAGCCCGCCTTTACCACCAACACATTCCAATCGAATTCGACACCGCAGGCGTGCAAAGTCATTAGAGGTGACTAGTATGCAATCTCCTTTCTATATTTTGTTCAATCCTTAAAAGTATAATATGATGAGCTGCTTTTGCAACTAATGCTTGTTGAGATTATGAATGTAGGATTAATATGTCCCACATTGCTTAACTACTAAACTGTAATCTAATCTACTGTAAATAATGGAGATCAACAGCTTAATAAGCCTACGCCTTTCAGGTTGAAATATGATTGTGGCTCTATTCTAGTGGATTCACTCTATATAAAAAATTAACAACGCTGAATTAAAATGGCACTTCATATGTAATGCCCATAATTATCTTTATGCAGGCATTTCATTTTGTGGTAAAATTTTGCGTGGTAATTATATCCGCCGTTTTTAGTTGCAGGTGTTTCCTGATGTGACCCCAACAAATGGAGAACAATTACTTGTTAATGATCAAAACAAATATAAATCGATGTGGATTCGTACATACTCATCTCTATGGATGCTTGCGGGTGTTTTGTTGATTCTCTACTTGGGACATCTTTATATTTGTGCAATGGTGATTGTTATCCAAATATTCATGGCGGCGGAGCTCTTTCATTTACGTAGAAGAATTCATGAAGATAAGCGCCTTCCGGGATTTTGGCTTATTAATTGGTAGTAAAAATTCAACTAATTATGCAAATACGTCTTTCCTTAAGCTTTCCTACTCGAGTTCGTCTCGTTAAAGGTTCTAAAATTAAATTGAGTGTCCAACGTTATGCAGGTACTTTTTCTTTACAGCAATGCTTTATGTGTATGGCCGCTTTCTCAGTCAACATCTTGTCAATACTGTAGCTTCAGATAAATTCTGCTACCGGTTAGCGAATGGATTCATCAAGTATCACATGGTCATTTGTTATTTCCTGTATATTGCAGGTATGTATAAAATCGAAGAAAACTTCAACGTAATCAGTTAAGTATAAAAACTTCAATGTATTCAGTTAAGTATAATGCGCCTTGTTATCACTATCATTATAGTGATTTACGCTTATGGTAACGATCATGTTTTGTAAATTCTTCTGTTTGTTTTACAGGAGTGATGTGGTTTATTCTTACTCTGAAGAAGAAGATGTATAGGTATCAATTTGGTCAATATGCGTGGACGCACATGATTCTTATAGTGGTCTTTACACAATCCTCATTCACGGTTGCTAATATTTTTGAAGGAATTTTCTGGTAATCAGACACTTGTGACTACTAATTTCTTTAGGGTGTAGAGACATAATTGCTATGTTACAATTGCATTCATGGAGTGTAAGCCTCACGGATCTCAACCAATCTCTGTTTATCTTTTTTCTTTATGCGAAAATTGAAAGAATCCTACACCATCATTGTATTCAGCCATCTTGCAACTTTTTTGCATTTAGGTAATCGTTTTTGAGCTTCTAGTTGTATGGTCATATGTGCCCTTCGACAAAGCTATAAAGATGGATATTCGAATCACCATGTTGTTCCAAACTTAATTGCTTAGAAGTCTTCAGTGGGGTTTGACGTCTTATTTTTGGTTCTCGTTTTTTGGGGGGATGACCTCTCCTTTTAGTGTTGACTATATCCTGGTAGGAGTTATTACTGATCATTTCCCCTTCTCCTCAAACTGTAAATTTTGACACTTTCTCAACCCGAAATTTCCTTATTCCCTTCTATTTTCAGTCTTTGAATTTCCATGAGCCTTATGCTGTCTGAATCCTAAGTAGTATCACCAGTTAACTTTTTGTCCATTTTGTTCATTATGCAGGTTTATTCTTCCTGCATCTCTCATAGCAATGAATGATGTGGCGGCATACTTTTTTGGCTTCTTCTTTGGCAAAAGGCCTTTAATCAAGCTATCTCCAAAGAAGACGTGGGAGGGGTTTATTGGAGGATCTGTGGCTACCTTATTCGCTGCATTTATGGTAAACATCAAATGATCCTAATTGTTTGCATTATCATGGTGGTCATGCATATTTTTCCCTAATTTTCTATGAAGAGCTTTCGTGTGTGGACTTGAGATTTACTCCTACGAACGTTGTTACTGTGTCACTACATTCATCGACTAGTTCCCAGTGATTTTAAGTGTAATTTCCCTCTTTTCTTAACTATGTGCCAATGGGAGCAGATGTTATGTTTAGCAGATAATGCAATACATTGAGCAATGTTATTGTCAATAGCGTTGTAGGAATTTTTACTACCTGTGTTTTGCAGTTCTCAAATATTTTGAGCCGGTTCCAATGGATGACATGCCCCCGAAAGGTAATATTTACTATTAGGGATTTTTACCGCCATAACATGTAAGAAGCAGATCTGTCGTGGATAGTTATTATTTTAATAGTGAATGCAGGATCTGTCCACGGGCTGGCTTAACTGCGATCCTGCACCAATTTTCAAGCCGGAGTATTATCCATTTCCCAAATGGCTTCGTCAATGGGTGAGTTTCTGGTCGACAGAACTTTTAAAATGACATCTATTTCTGCCATTTTGTTTGGTCCTTACGCAGTCGTGCATCTGCAAGATGTGCCTGGAAAACACATAGTAGACATTAGAGGTCTTGTTCCAGTTATATGAAAAATCGTCTTGTTTAGGTTCTTTCAGGCTTCAAAAGAAGTAAACACTAATTTTGTTGTAATAAACTTATTACAGTTCCCTTGGAAGGGAGTATCCATTGCGTCAGTGCAGTGGCATGCTTTATGGCTGGGCTTGTTTGCATCCACTATATCACCCTTTGGGGGTTTCTTTGCCAGTGGTTTGAAAAGAGCTTTCAAGATCAAGGTGTGCATTGTCACTGCAAAGAGCCTACTTGACCAAGCTGTCCAACAATATAATTTTGTATTTTGAATAACATCTTTGGGACGTTCAGTTTATATATTGCTGGTTAAAATGCAAATATTCAACAATCAATATGTTTTAAACAATGTTCAGTGCTACTGGACGTGTCTGGTCCAATAGGCCAGCCGCTGCCCGCTGCTGTGTATTGTCTTCATTTCTCAAGGGAAATCCTGTGAGTTAGGCCATAATCCTTCCACAGTTGACCTGAGTACCATTTTTTCTCCAGGACTTTGGTGATACCATTCCAGGACATGGAGGTTTCACAGATCGAATGGATTGCCAGGTACAATACTTAAAACATCGACAATATTGTTGCAGCAACTGAATCAGAATGTCTGCAGAATATCAATGCAAAGGATTGCGACTAATATCAGGAGGCTTTTCTTTTTATACACACTCAACATTCACTCCCCCTTCATATTTTGCAGATGGTGATGGCCATATTTGCCTATATCTATTATCAATCATTTGTCATCCCTCAAATGAACACAGTGGACATCTTCTTGGATCAGGTCTGCAAAAATCTTTTCACCATTCTCTTCAGAAAGCGACCCTAAATTTGCTAAAGGAGCTAAATAGCCTTGTAGGAAAAGGCTTCCATTTTGTCAATACACAGTATTTTATCGCAATTATGATCATATTCTTGACATGTCTTAATTTGCAGATAGTAAGAACCCTGAGTTTTGAAGACCAAGAAAGACTGTATATTATGCTCGGACAAATATTCAAACAGAACAAGTGATGGAAGGTTTTGGGCATTGAGATGCAGACAAACCTTGAGGAGCTTTGGCCATACGACCAAGCAGAACTGTGAATATGTATCTAATCCAATAAAGACACGGCTCAGGTTTTTCTTTCATGTTTTCCTGGTACTGGGAAGTAAACATGTACCATAACATTACAGGACAGATGGCCAGTATTTCAACTGGTTTGACATTGTCAAATTTGAGCACTGCTGCAGCAAATGCAACATTGTCATTCCTAGCATGGAATCGAAGATAATAGTCAGGAGCTTATCTGCTTCACCTACACTTTGCTTTAGGGTTTGAACAAAGTAGGTGTGAACAATGAGTATTGTTTTATAGTCAGGAGCTTCTCTGCTTCCATTGACAATTTTATAGTCAGTGCAATAGTTGTAAATGGATCCGACTCTTATTTAACTATTATCCATTGTACATAGTATTAATCTCTATATCCAAATACACACTACCCTGGATGTTAAAGCTGAGTAAAGAAGGCTGAGACTCAGTTGGGCTGATGTACATCTTCACATCTTCTGTTGCTTCATGTCTTTGAATACAGAGCAGGTGCGTGCAGATGTCCAACTAAAATTTTTTTGCTGGGAATCAAGATTAGAACCCTACAAAAAACTTGATTCACCAGGAAAGGAAGGCAGCCATGTCTTGCCCATTGATGCAGGCATGGATCTCGTCTTATTTTGTTATGTAGGTGATATCTGCACGTTCTTTCAGCCATTCCAGCACTTTTGCCCCTTCAAGCACTTCTTCAACCTAAGCAACGAAAAGATCATTTCAATGTCAACCCACAAGTTGATGTTCAAGTATTAATTGTAATATTCCGAACAAATTAGAGGAATGTACAGCAGGTCTAGATGATTATGATATTAGGATTTCAACTGAGTGAAGCAACATAGTAACCTGTGCTTTAACACGTTCTTCATCGTATTCTTGGTTGTGGCTTTTGAATTCAGCAATTGAATTCTCAACCTCCTTAACCAGCTCCTCTGTCATTATCTGCATCAGGGCAATACATCAAGTGAGCAGAAAATAACAGACTAAAATACTTAAAAAGGCTTAGGAGCGTGTTCTTATTAACCATTGACCATGACAGAAGCAACTTAGATACCCCTTCAATCAACAACAAAATAAATATTGAAATTGATGACCAGAGATAAAGTAGGAGTTTACTCCACCTGCATATGAAAGTAAAACCGGGGGCGGGCGGGGGGATTCACTGCAAATACATGTGTAGTGGTTGATAGGGATTCTAAGAAGATGAAGGCTTGAACCGCTTCTTCAACTAATTTAACTCACTGGTAGAGGGATACCTATGAATAGGTATGACTGGAATATGCAACCCACATTGCATCCATGTTTCATTGCTGGATGTGAATTCTCATGGTTGACATGAACTACACTGATAATGGGCCAGAGGAGACCAATAAGGCTCCGTTTGAATCGAATGATTCAAAGGAAGTCAAGGGAAGTAAATGGAGGGGAAGAATTCATCTCATTTGGGAGAGAGGAAATATATCAAGAAGAAAAGAGAAACCATTTCCTCCCACACTCATTTTACTTGATTAATAATGAAGAATGAATTCCATCCAAAAATGGAGTAGCTATAATTTGTCAAAGAGAAACAAGCAAGGAAAGCACAATTTTGTCAAAAGATTCATCAGCTCAGAAATGGAGTATCTATAGACACTCCAACCAATTATTTAAGGAAAACTTATTACTTCATGTTTGAATTCTTCCCTTCATTGGATTCATCAACAGACAGTTGTTTATGATAACAACTTATGGCCCCTTGAAATGGCTGGTGGGCTATGGAATGGATCAA
>MAYD01363258.1:0-10395 GCA_001909325.1 Ruellia speciosa
CTCTGGGATTTAAGGCATATGGTTGCAGAAAGAAATTATTCTAATGTTTTTTGTCTATATTCCATTTGGCAGCTAACAATATCGAGGGGAAGAAGATATGCAAACGATATGTTCGAAGAGGGCTAGGTTTGTCACAATCTGATGAGGTGCCCCTGGTCATATGCATAACTAGATTAGTTGCTCAGAAAGGACTTCATTTGATCATCAATGCAATCAGATATGTCAAAGAATTAGTATGTTGTTCTCTCTCTCTCTCTCTCTCTCTCTCTGCCCATGCGAACACTTGACAATTGCTGACTCATCAAGAGCAAGAAAGCATAATTCATCATGACTTTTTGCCACTAGACCCTATGATTGCTTCTGACTTTGCTTCTGACCATATGAGCATTTACAGTGTTTATGCTTGCACAGGGCCGCTGCGTGTTTACTTTACTAGTTTTGATGGTATATCCATCAAAGTGGGTTGTAACATTATTATTGATGTAGTTGGTGGTTTATATAAAGCTTTCGCCTTCCATCCCGTGGCTCATGGTTCTTCTTAATCTTCTTCGTTTTTTGGTAACTGTAAAAGTACCTAAAGTATATATAGACATGAATAATTGTTGGTATAAATACTACTCCCTCCAATCTTTCATATAAGTCCTTCTAAGGACCAACACATTTTCATTTTTTAAAGAAAATAGGTAAAATACTACTTTGCCTTTATTCCATATTTTTCTATTGGCAAACTTGATTTAATACCACGGGAGAATTGGAGTTTAATACGTAACTCATTAGAAACTTTAGTAATCAATCCTAGTTTAAATTTTATTAAAGATAGGTCCCCAGCAATATAATTTTTTAATTTAATCTATCCTACACTTGAGTGTACTATAATCCAGATGTAAATTTTAACAAATATTAAGGGGTTAAGCTATTTAAGGTAGAGTTGTAGTATATTTAATTATTTAAATTTAGAAAAATAGGGAGCTAACTCTAAAATTTATTTTGATTGGAAGTAAACTCTTAACCTTTTTTAGAATTGGGTATTTAAACACAAGTTCCCCTTAATTCAAAGTATGAGAGAGGGTGGGGTAGGGGCAATATAAGTATAAATGTACCAAAAGTCCTAAGAGGACTAATACTATGGTTATCATCAAATGGCCTAAAAGGCCTTATATAAAATATAGGCTGGTGTACTTATTTCTTCTCTGTAATTGGTTTACAAACTTGGTTTGATACATAGCATCTCACAAGTTTCTTTCTGAATTGCTGGCAAATGTTTCATGAACTTGTTAATGTATGCCTGGTACCCCCCTTTCTTGGATGTGTGTGTGTGTGTCGGAGATTCATGTGGTGTAATACATTTTTAATTAATGCCTGGCAATGACTTTGACCAATGAGATGCTTAAGTAAAATTTTCAAAGCAGACATCACATTTGCTACAAATCACAGGACCGAGTTAATTATTCTGTATTGCTAATCATGGTGTGATTTTATCATGTACATATGTTGGAAATCATGAGAGCACTGACTACAACCTGTTGAATGGGGTGTGTTCTAGGGTGGACAAATGGTCATTCTAGGGAAAGCTCCAGATGCTAGAGTTGAAAGAGAATTCGAAGGTCTTGCCCAATTGGTAATGCAAATTTCTAATGTTTTCTGTTTTCATTCTAGTCTTCTGAGATGCAAAACACCATTGGCCATGGTATAAGTTTACCCATGGAGGTGTTTAAAGCTAGTTGCATTCTGATCCTTTACTCGTATATCCATCAAACATACACCCTCTTTTGAGATTCATTAACTCCGAAATATGTCACATCTACGAAAACAGCTTGTGTCTCTAGATAGGAATCTGTGCTCCTTTTTTACACAATTTGGAAAAGTTGCCTTGGACAATTCCATACTGCATCCTTTCTGTATGCCGCATAGTATGATTTTGCTTACCAATTATCTTTACTTCTTTGTTTATTTATCTCTATGAATACACATAATTACTTGCCATTTCACTACCATAAAAGGGTAAAAGTGAACTGATGTAGGCAGATGTAAAATCTGCAAACATAATATTTGGCATAACACATTCAGGTTGTTCGTATCTACAGCCATTTTATTTTTCTATTACACATGCACGGAGAATAGTCAGTCGGTATCAAACAATAGTCAGCCCCAGGGCACCATCTACATCTTTTTCTTTCAATACTTCAGCAATAGACTTTATCATTACTTCGCATTGTTCTCTCTGGCGCTCTACTAATTTGTATTCCCGCAAGTAAAAAAAGGAGCTGCTCCCTTCTTTCTATTAATAACCTGTTGTTTATACTCTGCTTGTACCATATGCATCTTTCAGTGTCCCCAGTTAACTTGCTGTAGAATATACTTGTTCATAAGCTGTTTATGTTGATCTGCATTTTTGAGGGAATAAATTATATATGAAAAAATTATGCCATCTTCAATTTATACAATCAGTTTCCCAGCTAATTAATGAACTAAGATGCATTCTCGTCGAATCCAAAATATCCAATTTTTAGATAGCCTCAATTTGATACATGGAGTGTGATTTGACATTTTGACCTCTTGTAGCATAAAGAGGGTTCCAGTATCCGGATTCTTCTCATGTATAGGTAATTGTCCTTGAACCACCTTGTTAAAATATGCTTATCTTTTTAGATATTTCTCATGTGAGTAAATGGCTGCTAACAATGGTTCTGTTAAAGCTTGTGTTGATATGTCTCTTCAGGAAGCGACAGCCAAATGACTAAATTGGTGGGATATTTCTCCCATATTATGTTGATTTTGCAGTGAGGAGTTATCCCACATGCTGTATGCAGCTGGTGACATTGTGTTGGTTCCATCAATATACGAACCATGTGGACTTGCTCAAATGATTGGAATGCGATATGGAGCAGTACGTGCATAATGCTTAGTCAGACTTATTCATTTTGCATGCACTTGCTTAGTTTTGCCTCTACACAAGCAACAGAATACATGTAAATGAACAATAACAAGATTTTGTTGCATATCAATACCAGGTTCCTATGGTCAGAAAAACTGGCGGTCTGGCAGACACAGTTTTTGATGTGGATAATCCATCACAACCTGAACTGGCCAATGGGTAATGATCGATATCCTTGGCTAATCCCATACAACGTACAGCATGTGGATTGACAGTTTACCATCACATAAACAAACTAATTAATACTCTGAAGTCTGAATATGTCAAGGATAGAACTACTTTGTCACGTCAAGGTTCTGTATAGCTATAGCAATCCAGTTAGACATTTTGCCCCCACTTTACTAATTTGTAACCATTAAAAATAAAAACCCCTTTGGTGTATGACCTTTGCCTGCAGATTTGTCTTCGAAGGAATTGATGAAGGCTCATTGAACTGGGCAATGGATCGTGCATTTTCCTACTACCAAGAGAGTGAGTTTGGCAAGATGTCACTTTTTTGGTTAATGCTACCAACTTGGAGCCCAATAAAAGAAGCCTAACCAGGGTACTAAACCAACAGAATCTCCCCAAAATCTGACATGACAGCTTCGCTGCCATTTGTACCACAAAAAACTGGGAGAAAAACTATGCCTTGGCAGGAATTTGTAAAAAGTTATTTCTCACTTATTTTATTTTGCAGAACCTGAAGAATGGAGGGGACTGGTGAAGAAGGTTCTGCAGATTGACAGTAGCTGGAATAACACAGCAGGGAAATACATTGATGTATACAACTCGGTGAGGGTGAGAGATTATTGAAATTGCACATACATGATCAATATGCGTGCAAAATGCCTTGAAAGAACTCCTGCACCGCTAAAGGCTGTCTAGTTGATCAAATATGCTAGCAAAAAACCTTGCTGCGAAGAACATATTCTCAATGAACCTTACTACTTTTGTCTATATTTCTAATATGACGCCGCCTGTTCTGAAGCCCTTTACTCAACCTGGTAGAGATGATACAAGTCTTTCCACACCATTTATTTTTGCCTATTTATTCCTCTCACATGTTCCCCAATATGAAATCATGCAATGTAATAAAGATGAGACACGAGCCAACACCTAACAAAGAAAATGAAAAGTTGCACTCAAAGGCATCTGCTGAGACTTGACATTCATGTGCTGAGCCATCCCTGCAAAGTAAGAGAAATGCCATCCAGTAAGAAAATTAAACATTTCAGAACAAACTTAATCCTATGATGATGCCCAGCCTGCATCGAATAATTTCCTCTCTCTATCATCCTCTCGAGGCTCGAGTAACATCTGAAGTTTTCCAGATCTGGCAAACTCCCAGCAACAGACAAATGCAGGATGTCAAACATTTGCCTTGGCAAAGGCACAATTACTTTCCAATATATGGATAAATATTAGAGAGGGCAGACAAATACAAAACTTTAAACAATAAAGGTAAATGAATGATCGGGGGAAGAAAACCATCAAATAATATAGAAAAAGACTTCCTTCTCTGTTCATCAAAAGGTCATAATAAACTTCTTGATCAAAGATATGATACACAAAAGATGTCATTTAGGAATTTTGGTTATTCAATGGACAATTATTTGTTTCGGTTTCTGAAATTATGTAGCCTGCATTCCTTCAATTAATGCCAACTAATTTGAGGCTTTTACAGATTGCTACCAGCATAGCAGCTGAAATAATTGCCCTGCACTAAAAATCAAGAAAAAACTAAAGTACAACAGGTGAGTATTAGGAGAGCAAGGCATGCAATTATCCTATGCCTAACACCATCTTTTTTTAGTGAGAATAATGAAGCAATAAATGAAGGGACAAAGGAAGAAAACGGACGGAAGGGGGAAAAAGTACGGCCAGATTTTTCATAGTGCTGTCTAACCTAAGAAATCCCAAATGAAAAGCCAACTACTCAGACACGCAGAAAAATTAGATTTTATATAGGGGACAGAGAAGGCTAGCAAAGATGAAACATGAGGCAAATAAAGATATCACCTCAACAATCCCATTCAGAACTTCCAGAAACATTTCCGAAAGACTACAGCCTGTGCTACTCCAAATCTGCCTTGGGAAGCTTTTTACCACCATCCAAATGGAGAGAGTCAGCCAGGTTATTTGAGAGTTGATTTATTGACTCATTAGTTGAACTGGCTCGGTGTTTTGCCTTCCTCTCCAACAAAGCTTTCTCTCGCTCGTCATAAAAGGTGAAATCATCAACAAGGGATGTATCAGCATCATGATTCTTAAAGATTTTCAGCATTTCAAGTCCCTGCTCCAGTTTGACCTGAAAATGTAAACACCATGTCAAGCATTCAACCCATCACTTGAAGTTGTTTATAGCACGTGACTGTAAGTAGATTCAATTCAGTACATTGACCAAACAAGACTGTATTAAGGGGAACAACCACTGGCATTATGTGAAGCATTTGTAAACAACATATGAAACTGTTGAGTGCACAGAAATAGAAGGCATAATCAACAGCATGACTAAACTAGATGGAACTATGACTAATAAACCTGTAACCATGAGCCTGCAACAGATGACTAAATTTATACATGGGATATAGCACAGTTTGGTCTCCAAACCCCCTCCCTTTCCAGCTTGCCGAGCAAAATGTTAAATATGCATGTATGTAGATAGACATGCATACACAAAGATATATATGTACGAAGTCTGCATATCTCATAGCTACATCATATCTTCACCACAGTCCATGCCTGGAACTTTCTGGTATAAATATATAATAATATGATGTAGAAACCAGACCTCTTGTGCATCCCGACTATGTGTAACGGGCTTGTTGTCATTATTTTCAAGTACTATGTGGCGGAAGCGACTGTTGGGTACATCTTTTATCATATGCCACTTGACAGGAAACTGACCACTCCACCTATCTTGCTGCCAGTAATCAGCATCTTTATCGAAGTCAACATGCCCAACCATCTCAGCTACACCACAAAACTGTCCGCTAGCATTAACCTGCAATTTGCGACAACAGCTAAGCCAATCTTAAAAAATACCAAACAAAACAACAGCAGTCAATAATGTGCAAGCTTCAACTGAAATGGAAAACAAGAAAAGGAAATTTCACAGGTAAATAGCGTGAAAAAAGATTTGCATAAACTTGGCACAAAGCTAAGTTCTAATCTGTTGGATGAGAAATGAGAACCCAAGATCTATTGAGAAAACTCATAACCAAAATAAGGCTTTCAAAGAATTCTCACACAGATAGGGCTGTGCTATGCAACTTATAAGCAACACCTAATAAAATAAAACACCCCAATCCAGCTTAGCTATGAGCAAAGCATGCCTCAAAAACATTCAATTGAGCATAAAGAGAACACAACTATAATTGAATGCTACATATAAACATTACAGGAAATCATGATGTGCACAATATTTCCAGAATTCCAGTGGGGATCGCACAGCCAAGTAATTCTGGCAGTTTTCAGCAATCAAAGCTAGTTCAGTTACCACTTTGAAAGAAACATCCCTAGGAAGAACCATCACCAAATTACAACAATTGACAAAGTCTCCCTGGATGATCAGTTGATACTTTTTTCTTATATCTATCCTCCTATCGATAAATATCAAAAGCAAATCCAAGTTCAACATATAGCAATGTGATTTTTTCTATAAATAGAGAAGAAAGGGGGGGGAAAGAGAATGTGTCTGGCTGATGGATTTCTCTTTGGCACCACTAGAGTAATCACCTTGGGATGGTCGATTGGGAAAGGACATGGCACTTGGGATCATTTTAAAAAATATGGAAAAGGCTTCAATAAGCAATACAAGTTCCAATCATGCCAAAAAGAAACGATGTATGCTTCAATCATGCAAAAAGAGCCTACTGCATAACAACACCACAAATGTTCAGACATCAATATATCAGTGCAATGCTGTTTATATTACATTAAAATGGCGAGCATCTCCCGAGGGAGATAGCCATTGGACTACATTCTCCCATGCAAGTATTGTTTACTAAGCCCAAAAGGTACTATGAACAAGCAAGGTAGGTTCCTGACGAACCCAGGAAAAATTGAAAGGAAAAGGAGAACTTACAGAGAAAAAGAGGAAGACTGGACAAATTCCTTCCATCCCCTTTGACTCCCGATATGCAGCATCAAGCTTCCGGTTTCCAAGTGGTGTGCTTGCCCAAACATTGTATTTTATACTTTTGTGGATATTGTCCTCATTGAAAGACTTAATAACAAAAAATTTCGCATGTTCATAATCGGTTAAGAAATCTGGAGAGTTGACATGATGAATTTGAAATCCAGAAGTGGATTCAATGTCTTTAGTGCCAGTAGAACCATCTTCAGGGGAACTCTTGTTTTTGGGCTTTGAAGATCTGGGTCCTCGGTTCCGATCACTTGAGATAGCAAGTGCATCAGCAGATATATGAGCAGTGCCTTGATCCCTCTCACGCCGTCCACCATTGTCATTAGCAAATTGATTTCGG
Organism: Ruellia speciosa; assembly: GCA_001909325.1. Lineage (NCBI taxonomy): Eukaryota > Viridiplantae > Streptophyta > Magnoliopsida > Lamiales > Acanthaceae > Ruellia > Ruellia speciosa. The sequence goes on from MAYD01363258.1 coordinate 7,405, forward strand.
TTAAAACCTGATCCAGCACTGCTTTGGTAAGAACTGACATGGGGCAAACGTCTAGATGAGGAACCTGATGTTAACCCAAAACCTTGAAATGGCGCCTGCCATAATAAAATAAGCAATTGAGAAGGATTTAGTACTGCGAATGCATTCAATGGGCTTGAGAAAATGCTTTCAGTTAATCAACAGTTAGTGCCGACTGGCTTCAGTTCAAAGGAAAGAATGGAAAAAAAAATTTCCTGCTTTTGGCTAGCCAATTTTTCACTCTCCTATTCCATCGTGGGATTATGCATTGCCTAATTGTTCACGAGAAAGGCAATGACCACGTTGGATAAATTTTTGAACCCCAAACTCCATAAAAATACACATTTAAATACATAATGCTTCAATTTCTCTCTTGTATTTGTTATATACTTCCTCCAATTTAAAAACTTATCCGCCAAAGGGTGGGCATAGTATTTAAAGTAAAAGAGCAATTGAGTATTTTAATAGTGGATGAAGAGATAAATAGAATATTTAATTAGTGTATGGAGAGAGAAAGGGGGTATTATGATTTGATAGAGAGAAAATTGAATATTTTATTACTAATGAAGATGAAAAAGTTACCAAAAAGGGAAACTAGACAAGTATTTCAAAACACCCCAAAAAGGAAAGGTGGACAAATTTTGAAAAAAGAGAGTATATAATTATTCAATATTCAATTGCTACTTGTGTTTAAAATCAAATGTTTAACTTATACAACATAACATACATTTATACATATTATATACTAAAAAGTAAAAATTAATTATTGGCTCCTATATATCACATTATCCAAGCACTGGGCCATGTATATCATTTTCTCCAAATTGTGCATGACTCTATAAAAGAAAATTTTACAAACCTGTGCAACATTTTGCTCATAGGATCCAAGTATGCCAATAGGTTGAGGGTATACAGTCCCAGAATTTAATGGGGCCATGAACCTGCTGGTGTCTAAAGAACTCGAACTACTCGGCAATGGTTCACTAGATCCAAACTCACCAGGGAAATTGTAAAGACCAAGGCCACTATTTCCAGTGAGATCTCCACTGAAAGACCCAAATGGTAGATAGTAACCTGATCCTGGCCCAAGAAAGGCATTGTCAACAAAATTTTCTTGGTTGTTACTTCCTGATGATAGTAATTCGGTCTGAGACGCAGGGAGTGATGAGGCAACATGTGGGGGGCCAGGGGAAACAGACGGTGCATAATACTGCGGAGCTACAGGCATTTGGTGTGGAGGGAAAAGTTGTCCATCAATCATTATGGGTGACATGGGGCTAGGAAGTGGGGAAAACTGTCCATATGCCATCTGGGAGTCAAAACCATAGCCAGGATGAATGAAGATTGACGAGTTCTCATTGTACATTGCCTTAAATAAGATTAAACACATAACCTGTTAGTTGCAGGACACTATCCATGATAAACTATGTACTTAACATAATTATTTATACTCACCGGTGGCATAACATGCAAGTTGTTGGCATTGACATAGTTTGAATGCTCATCCCAGTTACCACTGCCATTCTCATAACCTAGAGAAAGCAAGGTCCAGATAAATACTTTGAACGTAAGGAATCATTGGCATGGATATGAACAAGGCATATTCTTTTTAAGACTGTTACTTTAGATGTTATGCTCATGTCAACCAAGACACAACTTATCATAATTTACCCAACTCCTAATTAAATACAGCTCTCTTCAACATCTAAAAGAGCAATGAGTAAGATAATAAAGGTCATTTTCAAGGAAATTGATAGTTAAGAATTGTTAGTTGCCCCTAACTATGCTCTTCTTTGTGTTTTTTTTTCTCTCTCAGAATGTCAGATAAAGGACTACGCAACGAAATCTCGAAAAAATATGACCCCGCATAGCCAACCTAGAATGTGGACGGGAATGATAATTGGAATCATTCTGGTTTACGATTAAAATTCTTAAACTTGGAAGCGATTATTCGTTACATACTCTCAGAAGAGCATGAGTATAGTATAGATAATTAACACAACAACAATTGAATGATGTGTCAAGAAAACAGCTGTTTGAAGAGTTCAAGTGCACAGTAGATTAGGTGGCAAGCAATAGAATCGGTATGCATTATCAATGATAATACCATTCTTTGTTCCCAACCATGCCAGTACACAAACAGGCAATGTTCATCAGAAAGTTTTTAGTAAAAAGGACTACACGCACAGCATGCACAAGCTATGACGAAAAATGATACAACAACTGTTACCTTGGAGCAAAATAAAATGTCTGAATCTCTCTATTGGCCTCACATGACCAAGATATACAATCAATTAACAATGTTTCTTTATAAGGATTACCTCCAAAATAATAACCCTGTTCTACAGGTGTGTATGAGTTGAATGGTTGCATTTTGCTAAAAGTTCCACTTGTTCCAGAAGTTGTAGTCTTATCTTTGTTGCTTCTTGAAACACCAGAGAGGGCAGTATTCAAGGGAGGGCTACTAGAGACGTTTCTTTCATCTTTTGGTGAATGTGGCTGCCAATAGATTAGAGAGTACGAGCAAATGCATATCAACTAAGGTGATTAGAAACACACAGATCTAAAATCGAGAGGCAGAAAAGCCTGGTAAAATAAAAACCTGCTCAGTCAAATTACGCAGCTCAACAGTTTTGTCTCCTGCACCTACCAGGATCAATAAGACAGTGAGTGGACAAGAAACAATTACAATATCAAGTGGTCTCAAATAGAAAGAAACCAAACAATTATCAGCCAACAAACTGATACTGATGTTGTAGAGGCATCATTATTCCATTTAACGCAAACCATTTCATATTAGATGATAAAGACCAAGAGAAGTCTGCAAGAGGTTTTTCAGCGAAACACTGAAATATAAAGCATTGAAGTAGGGTTATTGACATGGGCCATTCCAGGAATATAATACTCCTATTTCACACAGAAAGCAAAGGCCATGGGATGGTTTCCTCTCACTTCTATAGCTATACCAACTAC
>MAYD01363267.1:0-14039 GCA_001909325.1 Ruellia speciosa
CATTAAATTTCCTTTTCAGTTATCAATTATAAATTAAATCAAATTAACCAATTGTCCAACTAATCCCTATTTCAATTTTCTAGTTGGCAAATTCTACCCATCCGCATGTTGGTTCCTAGGTAGATTAAAATCAACTAATTTGCAAGATAATTAAAGAAAACAAGTATTCACTTAAATAATTCAAACATTCAAAACATTGAATCCAAAGCTCTAGGTACCCAAATGGGAGATTAGCCTAACATGTTCATAAAAACAATACAAAATACGAATTTATAAAACAATTTTATGGTAAAACCCAGATTTAAACTTGGTTGCTCCATCAAATCTTGGCATATCTCTTGACTTGGCCTTGACTCTCCTTCGCAATAGTGTTCCAACATCTTCAACGCCATTAATTATGCATGTGAAGAAAAAAGTGTTCAAAATCCTTTTCGCAATCCACGACATGTCTTTTTTTACCTTCCAAATCGCCTCTTCTTTGGTAATATTAACAAAAATTCACAACAAAACATCAACAGTGGCCCCATAAGCACGCATGATCTGTGGCGCAGTCCAGGAAAACTGCGCGAGGACTGCTAGGCTATCGACCGTGTGAGGTTCGCGCCTACTGAAGGTGTCAGTCGCACCAGAAGGTTTCCACATGCATTGGTACTCCAATTTTGACCTAAATTTGTCCAATAAAACACTAAAGCACATAAATGTACCAATATAAAGATAAAAACCATGGAAATGTGACAATCACACAAATTACTCAAATTGTTTAACAAATATCAAGACTAAGGCCAAAACAATTAGATTTTCACCCTCAAACATTGCAAAAAATACATCGCGTTGGCAAGGCATCACTGCGCATAGGTAGTTCTTACCTCAAGACCACCCATTTCATCTTTGAGAACTTAAAAGTAGGTACGACTAGGTGTGTCCACCTCCCCGGCATCATATTGGAGTCGATGTATTACGCAATATTGAACGATACAACTTGGTTAAGGTCACAAACCCTGGGGGAGAGGAGATAAATGTTGTTCATTTACAGTCCTATGGTTGTAAGAAGAAAAGAAAATTTTGGGACTTTCCGTATTGGTAAACAAATTTGATCCGACACTGCCTTGATGTCTGATGCATCACAACCTTGATCCGACACGGTCTTAATCTCCAATGCCTTGATCCGAAACTACTTTGATTTCCAAATGCATACACATCACAACTGAAAGAGTGTGTATAAAGAGTTTGCGATGAGCAACCATGATTGTCATATATTCATGCAATAGTTGATGCTGATAGCCTTCAAGGAATTAATGCCGAAGGTGTTACGGGAAGAATTGACGGAACTGAGTCAATACTTTAGATGTCTTATGACAAGGATCATCAATGCGGAAGTAATGATGAAGCTAAATTGGGACAGTGTTGTCATACTTTGCAAATTAGAGCAAATGTTCCCCTCGAGTGTTTCTGATGTGATGAAGTACCTAGTGATACACCTTGAATGAGAGGCAAAAATGGTCCAGTCCAGTTTCGTTGGATGTATCCACCCGAAGGTACATCTTTCATGCCATTCTTTTCACTTTTATATATTGTGGGCATTGGAGTATAGCTTGTATTCACGTATAATTATATGCATGCCTACTACAAAATAGGGCTCTATAGCAACTTAAGAAAACTATAAAGAATAAAGCAAGAGTGGAAAGCTCAATCACAGGTGATTGTCTTGTGTGGGAGGCATCAATATTCTACAGTCACTACTTCAAGGAACATGTGCTTACAAAAGCAAAGAGTAATCCCTCAAAATAATGATGGCAGTATTAGGACAGGTAGATGAAGCACTGCCCCGTATTTTTAAAATTAAGGGCAGATCATAGGGGAAGACAAGAAGTGCTTCTTTACACTTGACGAGCAGAAAGTTGCTCGCTCGTATATGATGATGAATTGTGAAGAGATCACGCCATACATTCGGTAAGCATATACAAGTAATTTATGATAGCAATCTTATACGATATTGTGAGCCCTATTACACATTTCATATGTACATATGCATGCCTATAACCATAGGAATTTTGAGGAATCAATACGAACGGAGACCACGAATCTCAAATGATAATTTAAGCCAGATGGTTGCTGAAAACTTTATGACATGGTTCTAAAAGTATGAGAGTTAGTAAAATATGCATAATCTCATCTAGTATTTTTTATTCAATACACCATGTAATCGCTATATGCTTCACTAAATGTAGACCCTCAACAACGTAATTGAGGAGGACCTGATTCGACAAATGGCACATGGACCACGGCTAAAGGCTTATATGCAGTCTATGTACTTCATCCATGGGTATAGATTCCGAACAGAAGCACGGTCATCAGGAAGGCTTCTTACAACAGCAAAGTTTGTGCATTGTCAAAACACAAGGAATACTTTGGTAGGATAACCTAAATACTTAAGATTGAATATATGGGATTTCCAATGAAGACATGTGTGGTGTTCAAGTTTGATTGAGAATTACAAAATGGTTGAGATGTATGGTGGGAGGCGGTTACCGAACTCTGAGTCGTTTGTCCTGGCGGAGCAAGTGACACAATCTTGTTATCATCCATACTGAGGGACAGTAGGTCAAAGGTCGAATTGGCTAGATGTTTGTATCATTCACCCATGCGGAAAGTTGGAAATGATGAAAGAAATGATAGACCCAAATGCTTACCAACAAGATGGGCTGAGCCGATTTTTGAGGTGGAACCACCAAATTTGACTGACACTTATTCTCGCGCAATCGTAAACATGGATGAGGTACTTGAGTACTTATCAGACCACTTAGACGAAGTGGCTAACGATCGAACATAGACCATCGAGGATAAAGAAGACAACCCAAGCAATAGCGATTACAGATTGTTTGTGATATTTTATGTTCTTTGAAGATTATTGAAGTGATTGCCTTGCATTAAGTATATGTCTATAATTATATTACATTTCACTGATGTGGTGGTTAACTAGCATTATATTACTGTAGATGGATCCAAATAGTGGTGAAGGTGATGTAAGACAGGGCAAAGCACGACTGAGGCAGTGGACGAGTTGGTGCAGTGTTGGGCAAAGTACGCAACTTCATTGCTCAGATGACCTCGCTAGGATGGCGACACCATCAGCAACGCGGCCACCAGTAGCAACACCAGAATTATCATTGCAAAGACGAGACCAGCCACAGAAAGGACGTGTAGCTCTGATGTTCTGCATTCATAGTACTACGGGATAGTGAGAGCAGACTTAGGAAGATCCACCACCATTGTGATGATTCAGATGATGATGATGATGATGAGACTATGCCCCCCTCTCATAGCAACGCAACCACATGCCACTCTACCGGAGGGGGAATCCATTACCCCACCCCCACACTGTTGGGCACATCTTCGCATGCATACAAACCACCTCTGATTCGGCCATAGACGGGGCAAGCGATGGACGGGACATCACACCAGTGACCATCACCTGATGATTGCCCAAATTGACCTATGAGGGCCCGACTTGAGCTACCAGATACTATTCAGACCCCACCCATCAAATCACAGTTGGAGCCACAATCTCAATCCAAGATATGCTACTACTTGTCCTTCCACTACTAATATGTTTTTTTTAAAATTTATGTGCATTTTAATTGTATATATTACGTGTATATATAATGCAATCTATATATGCAGGGGTTTTGCCAATATCCATGAAAACATTGGGTTGTATTAGGCCAGCAACAAGTTTATCGAGCTACAACATGATCGAATACACAAGTGGAGCATATAGATGGTTGGTTTTAGGTGGCATGAGGCGCACTCCCTAATATCGATTCGTGGTTGCCATTGCAACTCCTCTATTCACTCCAGGTATATATGATTACTTTGCAAATTTTGTTGGGTGTTATTATATATACCTTCGATATATTTTTGACCAATTATACATATATAATATCATCACATGCTTTATCCTATGCAATCTATGAATGTAAAGTTTGCCTCGGGCTCCGCAGCACTAGCTATATCATCTCAGCAGCGGGCTCGTTGAGGTGCACTTTATCCCTGGGCTCCACACCACGATCTCAATCTAGGGATGTCGCTACTACTTGTCCTTCCACTACTAATATCTTTTCTTTTAAATTTGTGTGAATTGTAATTGTATATATTACATGTGTATATATATATATATATATATATATGCAATCTATGTATGTAGGTGTTTTTCCAGTATCCACAACGACACCAATTGTATCAAGTCAGCGGCAGGCTTCTCGAGCTACACCACGATCAGGGACATATGTGAAGCATATAGACTGGTTGGTTTTAGGTGGCATGAGGTCCATTCCCCGATCTCAATCCACATATGCCATTGCAACTCCTTCATCCACTTCAAGTATGATTACTTTGCAAATTTATGTTGGGTATTTTCATATATACCTTCGATATATTTTCGACCAGTTATACATATATAACATCATCACAAGCTTTATCCTATGCAATCTATATATGTAAAGTTTGCCCTCGGCTCCGTGCCATCGGCTACATCATCCTAGCAGTAGGCTTATCGAGGTGCACCTCATCGTTGAGCGATGCAAGCTACCTGTTAAGATGGCAGTCATGTTTATTGTGAGCCAACGCATTGAATCTAAAGAGTACTGGCTCAATCCTGGAGAAAATTAAGCTCTCTCGTGCTTTAATAAATTAAAATATATAAATTTCACACAATATAAACTTATATGCATTACGAATCAATCATACATAACTGAAGGTAGTACTAACGCATGGTTTTATTATAGCATCCAATCATCGTTTTTTGTCTCCCATTTCAAGACTAACCAGATATTCCCTATGTATATTGATGTAGAAAATGGGATGGTCTGAAGTTGGATCTATTATGAGGTGTACGAGTTCTACTAGAAGGAGTTCAACGTATAATGTGTCCTTTCTATTTGATAAATACCATTTAATATATAATTGTGGTTTGTTCATGTGTTTGTGTTGTGTATCGTCACTCATGCACATTTTTGTTAATATATGTATAGAAATACTGGTATTGGGATGAATCTATCCCTAGGTACAGGATGAAGCAAGCGTAGAACAAGGTAGCAGGGAAGGCATACGGGGCAAGCTCAATAAGGACCAAGGCAAGAATAGAATTCCATTTTCTGAGTTGGTTGATGCATCCTACCAAAGTTGCTCAATTTCTTTGCCAATAACTCCAATTGGCTTCATCAGTAATAGGTGAACTACTGTAATTGGCGGTCTAGAGCTAAGCTTCGCAATCTTGCAGTAGGAACTTACACAGTAGGTGCTCGGTCATTTAGCAGGGCTCAAGATGATTCAGTACGTTAAGTTTAAATATTAATTTAATAGGTTGCAAATACTTACAAATTACACCATTTCATTTGGTTTTCATCAATTAACTAACATGAAGTTTTCATATTTGTAAGTACGTGTTGATAAAGGTGTTTCCCAATGGTGTTGAATGTGCCACCATGCTAGCGACCTATATAAAGATGCATGGTAGGGCAGGGTCAATGTCCGCAGGGTCAGATAGATCCGAAGCAATTGGATGAGCCTAAGTGGGTGAACACGACTAGTGCTGCTTTTTTTGTAAGTATTTTTGTTCATTAGTTCCCTTTCTTATAATTATGGTTTAAACCGAATTATTTATATTATGGTGTTGGTACATTGCCTTGCACTAAAAATTTCATGCGATGATGTAGGATTTGTGGGAGCTTCTACTTTAGAAGGCCTTGCAACTATCAAGGGGACCAGATGATCCACCTATTGGCAAGGATGTGTTGCTCATAGAGGCGGTGATGACATTACCCAATAGGGAGTGATCGGGAGTGATCACACTGGTTGTTTGGATTTGGTTCCCACCCCATTCAAATTCCCAAGCGTGTGGCAGAGGGACCATCAGACCAGCTTGAGTCATCCACGATATGTGTCAAACTTATAAACATTTATTATAATCTCTTGCAACTTAGGTTACTACCTAGGTCAGTCGTCTAATGTGTGTGTCTGTGTATCAACATTTATTTATGCAACACTGACCTCATAGACACAGGCATGCTGGACAGCTACGTTTCAAGCTCTAGTGGAGGATGTTTACGAGTCCTCATTGATCTCAGGGCGAGAGGCGACACATTAGCTTACCTAAGTGCGTCGGAGCAGGCATTGATCAAGCGAATAGAGAGATTAGAGGTAGTTGCTGGACTCTAGCCACCTCCACCTCCACCACCACGACCTGGATAAGCAATTCTTGATCCTTCCAAAAGGATCGGGAATGCTGGGTAAGGCACTCAAGCACTTGGTGATTATTAGAGGCTGGATACAAAGTATTTTAATTAGACTCATATGCATATTATTCACACTTTATATTACATATAGTTCTCATAGTAGTAGTTTTTGAAACCGTTACGTTGTAGTAGTTTTGATGATAGTTTGAATTTGGTTTGAATATGATAACAATAAGCTAGTTTGGTTCATTTTGTAAGACTTTGTTGGTCAGTGTATGCACATGTAGTAGTTAAATATAAATATTTCTATAATATAACATGAAATGAAGTTGGCCAGATGGTGGGATGGTGCTTGAAAAAGTCTAGGTATGCTACAGTTGGGAGAGCGTGAGTTCGAATTTGCTTGGGAGCAAGCAAATTGGTTTTGAAGATTTTCATGCTTTGCAACGTTCCTAATATACGTTACAACAGGCATTGCAAAATGAAAAAATTACTGTCTGCAATGCCTATTTCAACAGATTTGGGGTGTTGCAAACCTTTGTTTTTGTAGTGTATGTATAGTATATTGTCGTGGATTGACGACATATGATTGTGGGATTAATTTTATGCATTTTCGTATTACTAGTGCGCATACAACAAAATTGGGATTGCTGGTGTGTTTTATTGCAGATTGGCAATAGGTTTTACGAGTGAAACCTATTTTTAAGGTAGGCAATGATATAGGCGAGGAAATGGGCAACGACAGGAGGCAACAAAATCTCATTCCTCACTTCCCACTAGCCGTTTGAACCAATCAACGAATTACATTTCGTCGCTTGCTTTGTCACCTATCTTGTCTCTTATTTCGTCGCATCTTTCCTCACCTGTGTTGTCGCCTATCAGGCAAGTAAAACAGAAGGCGACAAGGTCGAAGGCACAGGTTTTTTTCATCATTATGTCGTTGCCTGATATGTCATGCGAGGACATAGGCGATGAAATAGTGTCATTTCCTACCCTCTCCAGTTTTGTAGTGGGTGTATTGTGTAAACTAATGAAGGGTGTTGTGTAAAAGGCAATGTTATACAACAAAGGGTGTTGTGCATACAACGAAAATTTTGTGTAACAAGGGATGTTCTGTAAAGATTTGTTGTTGTATAAATATTTACATAATACTAGAAAAGGTTGCAAAAAAGGTATTAATGAACATTGGATTTGATCGGATGGCTGATATTTAATCCAATGAGTTGTTGGATAATACTCATCTAGCAATGTATTTGTACCCATGTCCAACAGGCTATCTCAATCGTCTTTCATGGCAATTTTTTTATGACATGTATGAGAGAGAGATGCTTAAAATAACTATCTAATCCCTATAATTTAATTTACTATTTAAAAAATTCGAACCACTAACCTTATCTTTAGAGAGTGATACCTTAATTGCCTAACTATCTCACTCAATTAATAATAGAATAACGATACATGTACCAAATAACAAGTGATACATGTGTATATCAATACAAATTTTATCAAATAATGTAGACGACTTAGTGGTTAAAAGGATTATTTCATCCGTTCCACTATGTATGTCTTTAATGGATAGGTGGGCGTGTCCCATTACAAACAAACATAATAAAATGAATAGAGTAACACTTAAATATGGGGTTAGTAATTAATATTATATATATATATATAATTTATTATTTAGTATATAAATTAGTGTGATTTTATTTTCTAATGGGGGTGTACGTACGTGTGTGTATATGCTACCTCCAAATTATTTATTTTTTTATGTTCCCCCATCCCCACTTGAGGATGCCAAATATTGTATTTGGTCCAGCCATGAATGATGAAAAGCAAGACCTTATGCATGTGTAAAGTTGTAAATTAGACATGGACCCTAATCCGTGAGGACATTATGGCATAGACTAATGCCATTTTTATTTTTCTAATTAAATTATAGTATTGAAGTGTTTTTCATCCATTTTTCATCATTGTAGGAGTGTTGTTTTTTATTTTATTTTTAAAATACGTTTATATTTTTACTAATGTTAATTCCTTTCTAATGTATAGTTGTTAGGTATTTATTTAAAAAAACATGAATTTTATATGTATTTGGTGTGAATTTTTAAATTTATTAATTTTTTTTTATAATTTTAACGGGTCAAGTAGATTAACTCGTTAACTTAAAAAATAAAATAGACAGGGTTTAAGTTGAATAACCTAGATTTATAGATAATGAATCGAGATTGTGTCGACGAATATGCACTTATCTAAATCTTGACCCAATTTGTCAACTTGCCAAGCCAACTTATTTTCACCCTTAATTCCCGTAAACTAATCATAATGTAAAGGATTTCCCCCTTTTTTTTTTCATGAGGATCTAATCTATTGCAATTTGGTCCTCCTCAGGCCTCAGCCTTGCCAGCCATACTGCAGTGTGAAATTGGGAATTTTTGTGGCATATAGTATATAATATATAGGAATGATATTATATATATATAGTGTGTGTGTGTGTGTTTTAAAGGAGCGTGATGAGACAGCAGCCAATGCCATAACCTATACTACTAAGCACTGCTTTTTCTTCATTCAGACTTTTGGGGGCCAAAGCCATAGGGACCCCCTTTATTTTGTTCTCAAATCACAATCAATTATTATTCCTCTCTTATACTATAAATATTCCTCCATTTTATTATTAATTTTAAAATAATACAAGTATTGAATTATGTAACTTGAGTAAGTTGATGCAGTGTTTAAATTCTAGACCATTTAATATTCACTGGGAATAATGCCATATAGGGACTGTTTGCACTCATAGGTTGTTGGTGGATAAGTGTTGGCTACTGTTATTAGTGAATAATGAATAAATTGGTACATAGGATAGTTAATTGACTAATTCGATGAATTAGAATTTTGATAACTTAATTTGTTGATCTAAATTTGAATGTCAATTTGTTTATTTTGTAATAAAAATATAAGATTTTAATTTCACTAAGTGAGTTTAAATGAAAGAGACAAACCAATGGGGTAATAGCCTGGTGGTAGGCTTGGATGACTGGGTACCTTATGGTTCCAGGTTCGAATCCCCCCAGTTGGTATTCGGCCCTTATCCCTCCCCTTTATTCCCCCTTTATAATTTGTGTGGCATGGACTCCCACCACCTATCTTAGCAATGCTAGCAAAAAAAATGAAAGGGATAAAATTAAGCTCAGAATTAAATAAATTGATTGTTACTTTTTTTCCCACTAAATTAAACGTAAAATCAACTATTTTTTTTAGAAAATAAAGAATAATTTTAATTATTAATTTTCTTATTTTTAATTTATAATTTGATAATTTAGATTTAGTTATTTATCAAAGGGGTCCTTAGGTTGATTATTAACTTAAAGTGTCTAGTAATATACTCCATCCGTACCTTAATGTTGTCACTATATGTAGGTGGTGTGTCACACCAACTCTTATTTAGTGAAAAATATTTTCGTACAGAGGGAAGTTCATGATTGTTATATAAATATGAAATACATATACCACAAAAAAAGCTAATAGTCATTCTAGAACATTAATGGGATGTTTGATAAGAGTGTTAGGGGTTTACGGATTAAGATTTAAATCCAACCGAATGTTCGAAATAACGGATTTAAGGTGATATTTAAACACATATTTGATAACACCACTTATCACTTAATTAATCTTAATAGATTAAACATTTTTTTATGGAGTAGATTTGATAATTGAAATACAATCACTTAATTGATTAAGTAGGTCTAAACGTTATAAGTAAAGTGGAGTTTAAAATTAAGCGATTTGGTTTTCACTTAATTAATACTAGTGAATCAAAAGTAGCATCAAATATTTTAAAAAAATTAAAAAATAATTATAATTATCAGTTTTATTTATTTTAAATTTATAACTTAATATTTCACAATTTTATAATTTAGACTCTAGAAGTCAAATTCAAACCCCATTTAATTTTATCAATCTGGCACTAAGTATTTAACGTCCCCACTTTTTAGTTGATACGCCACCACCATACTAGTTAAGCTAAACTAGTGGACTGTTAATTTAGGCTCACAAGTACAAGGCAAAGTGTAACAATCTAAAACACATAACACATATAATACATATAAGTAATTTCAGTTAAGGTAAGTTGTAACAAATAATTATAAGAACAAGTCATAATATACATGCATCAAAGTAACAAGTCATAGGTCATGTCGCCGCCTAGACAAAAGTACTATGTAAAATACATAGTCACAAAAGGTCAGTTAAAATGGTAAGTATAGTCAAATAAAAACACAGACATAGACTCAGTACTCTTGAATCCCCATTGTAAAGTCCCGAACCCGCTGGCCGAGGCGCGGTCGGCAAGGACCGCGAGCCGGGGACCGTGAGAGGCCCAGCCCAATTCGATGGGCTTCGGCCCATGAGGTTCAACTTTTATTCACACCTAACCCTAGCCTGACTTCATTCCCTGTAGAACTTTTTACATTGCGTCGCCCTAGACTCCTTGTGCTCCCAAAACCTAAACTCCTCACTTGCGAATAGGAGTGCTCGGTGGATTCCAATATGATCAAGACATCGAGGTAAGTTGTTTGGTTTGTTTGTCATCAATTCCGAAGGTTGGGGGCTGATTGTTGATGGTAGAATTTGGGGATTTTGTCAATTAGGGTTTGAGCGTTCGTTGGGGGATCTCGAAAGGTCCGTGGGCATTTCAATGTTTGCCGATTGAGGAAAAACACTTCCCGACGATCAGGCAAGGGTTTACAAGTTTCTTTTGTTGATTTTCATGCTCGGAACGTGTCGAGAACGGAACTGTTTGGACCGTACGTGCGTGGTCCCTGTGGAACGCTGCCCCAAAACCACGCCTTGGATGGTGCGGTCCTCACTGGAGAACGCACGGTTGACGGTGCGGTCCTCCTGAACCGCGCCTCCAACCGTGCCTCTGCCAGGCTTTGACTGTGTGATGCTGTTTTGTTCCATCTCCTTTCCTAGCTTGTAGTTAGCTGTTCTTGGATGGAGGAAAGAATACGCCCTGGTTATGATTCTTGACTAATGACTAACCTTGATGCTATGATACTCATGTATGATGTGCCATAATTTGCAAGCCTTAGTACTATGTTGCTGAACTGTGATTGTGTGAGCCTTGGAAATCTAATAAGTCAGAGTATTGGCATGTGAACCTAGGTGAATAGGTTGCCTGATTTACTCCTTGATTAAGATGAATATGCATGTTATAGCATGAAACCGGTTTGTGGCTGTGGCAAGCCTTGCTTGTGTGTTACCATGATTGGTATGTGCATTATTGGTTACGGCGGTCAAGTCGTGTCCATGTTCATTGTCTATCGGTAAAGATAGGGTCTTATATGCTTCCTAGCATGGCGGTAAAGACATGTCAGTGGTCTCACTTGCATTCTGGCTTGGTGATAAAGTCATGTCCAGTGTTTTCTACATTGCCCGGCATGACGGTAAAGACATGTCGGAGGTCCCCTTCTGCCGGTAAAGTCAGGGAGTGTAGGTCGTCGGTAAAGGCGTGTTTCACTGCCAGTAAAGGCAGTAGGTAGGAGCCGGCCTAGGCATTACATTACATTGCATTTCATATAGGGTAGATAGGTGTATGTTAGGTTATGCATCACGTGCATAAGTGTATATTCTATGTGGTTGAAGCACCGGTATGGGACGGTGTGATGTATTTGTAACGCCCCGATTCTCATAAACCGGACACTTCACCGCCACATCTAACTTATAATGGAATTTAACCCTAAATCCCACCATAAGCTCAATGCTCAGGCTTAATTGTTTCAACCTATCAGAGTATGTTGGAATTCAGGAAGTTAAGTCCCCTCAGATCGCAGCTTAGCATACTTGGAATACAATAACACATTGACATAGAAATATTAAATGTCGATTACAACTACGGAAGTTAAGTTCACGTCTCACACCGAGACACGACCACTTAGTGCAAGCCGTTTAATTGAAATAAATAAACAAAAGGTTCGAGAGATAAAGTAAATAAATACATAGTCCTGAAAGCTCAAAAGTTCCCTCGACCTCACATAACCTCGGGTATTGGCCCGATCCCCTAGTTCCTCGCGATCATTGGCTCCACCTGAGATGCAATACTAGCATCATTAGTCGTGAGACTAATATGGAATACATACACAACAAGTAATGCAATCCACATGAATATGAGATACTAGGGTAATATCTCCATAACTATTATCCCAGGGTCAGTTTAAAATATGCAACATGCATAAGGTGAAGATATGCAATGCAATGCACAGTTTAAAAGTATGAGCAGTTCAAATCATGACTTCAAAACCATGCAACAAGCAACACCGAGTTCACAGTACTTCGGATGCCCGGCGCTATACATACATACTCAGAACTGCTAGCCAAGTCTATATATGTATAGTTAATGTCCGCCTCACACTTGACTACTCACGACACATCTCAGGACACCGTCGACGCGTACAATGCAGACAGCCCCCACTTAGTGTGCTCCACGAGTACGGGAATACATACATTCATAAAGTGGATAAAATAATCAATATCGACGAACCAAAGTCAAGTGTAGATGGATTCACCCGATCGATACAACATGATCAAAGCAGTTTCAATCGACATACAACAGAGGAACTACAAATCCAATAGTTCACTCATTCTATTCTTAAATTACCGACAAACCTTAAGTAAGGGGAGATACCTTCGATGAGTAGAACAATACACAAAGGAAACTAGAGAGATACGTTACTCTAGCCCCACACAAAAGCTTAAGGTGATCAGTCCAAAAGCATCCGACATGATCCACTCCGTAATTCCGCTTTACGTATTTACATCTTTTAAGGATGTATTAATATTTGATTATTAGTCATATAATAATTCTTATTGTTTGCCAAGCCCAAATCGACGCAAAGATAATAAAAATCTTTGATCGTTATTCGGTAGGCTTAGTGTATTTCATACGGCTCCAATTTACATGTGAGATGTCTTATGCATATGAATGACAATTAATATCACACAAGAATCCATTCAAAGATATAACACAATAATTTAAATAAAGCGAATAAGAAAGTTATGGCATGGATAAATTAAATTTTCCCGACCGAATAATACTCGGTACTTTAACAATTAGGTGGGACTTATGTTTGCCCAATGTATGCATCCATACCTTTATCAACAGTCTTGATAATATCTTGTAGTATCAATCCAAATAGCACACAAGGTCCTATGACGCAATCTCAATAACCGGAAGAGCCTAATAATTATCCGAACAAAATAGTCTATAAGACTTGAACAATACAATGTTCATGGATAATTAATTAATTGGTTTAATAATTAATCAATTTAATTAATTGGGGTCCAGTAATTAAATAAGCTCAAATAGATTAATTAATCCAACAGTGAAATGGATATGCCATCATTGAGAATTGCACAGTGGAGTGATAATCAAGTATTTTAATTTCCCAAGCCATGTATACTGGATATAAGAAATTAAGAAGGCATGAATCAGTTCAATTATCGCATATCGAGTATTTCAGTGTTATTATTGCATATTTTCAATTATCGCATGATTTAGGATAGGAAGCATCTTCGCATGATTCAATTGGAAAGGCATATCGCATCCTGCTCCCTATTATCGCGCTTTACAATGTGTGGGTATGAGAAGATGAATGGTGCGGATTTACTAAGTGCCAAATTTTCTAAGTCCAAATCCCATTTCAGACAACAGTACATATGCAATAAATTAAAGGCTGAACTAGTGTACAATGGTATGATGTGCGAATTTTGTCCCATGCAAGGTTTGAATCTGAAAGGTGTTCTTACTCAGTT
>MAYD01363287.1:0-14891 GCA_001909325.1 Ruellia speciosa
AACGACTAATACAAAAGAAGGGAGATAGTACTTTTTATTAATTAATACTTTCTTATTTCTTTAATTATTGGAACTTTAAAGAGTTTTGCACTATTCACATATTTCATTTTGATTATCATTAGTGGCTTATACTTAAGAAAAAATATAGTCATGTTGGGTCTTCTTAGATTCGTCTTAATGAATATATTTAATATATCAACTTTATATATATTTTTATCTAGTTATATTTAACGATATTAATAGTTAAAATTATGTATCGATAAACACGCTTGAAAGAAATGTAACAATAATTAAAAAGCTGAGGAAGTAAAATGATTAGCTATTATTTTTCATAACAATTGCTATTGGCAAAATTAGGTACGTTTGTGGAAGAAAAAGTCAAATTATCATAGTAAGGGTCGGTTAAGTATGATGTATTACTTAATTAATATATTATCATATACATATGATACTTAATTAATTAATATATTGTATACATAAATTAATTAAATAATTATATATATATATATATACTGATTTGTGTATGTATATGTATATGCATGGATGTGTAAAGATATGTGTGTATGCATGCATAAGAAGAGCCAAAAGAGTCAATTATGGGTTTCATTGCTTTTGTTCCATTATTTAATCTTTTCTTTTTATTTAATATTATAATATGTGTGGAATATTAATAGTCCGTAATAATCTATATTGATGATGACAGAGTCCATTAATGTGTTCCATTTACTTTTACTAATCATTTAAATATTTGAAAAATAGAATCCAAAGCGCGCATAAGTAGAAGCGGTACGGTTACACAGTCGCGTGTCACCACATTATATATGGGAACACTTTTACGTGAGTACAAAATAATAAATTAGTACGTATATATTAATTAAAATAATTTTAAATTATAAAAAGATAAATAATGTAATAATTAAGATATCGTATATATGTTTTAATCTCATGGTCATAGGTTTAATTCTCTTTTACAAAAAAAAAAAAAAAAAAAAATCACATTATTGATAGACTACGGCGGTTATTCTATGTGGAGAAAAGTAATAAAGAGAGTAAATACATATACATACATATATATATATATTAATATCTATTGTATTGACATACACGTACCTATTTGTTTACGTACAAAATTAATATTTATGAAATTTTATAAAAACATATAATATGTATTGCTTGCATACAAATATTTTTATGACCATATCTCTGAGATACAAACTCTTATTCCTATTATTGAGATATTAAAGTTTTTTTTATTTTTTTTTTAATATCATTTATATATACATGAGTCGTCGTTGAGACTAAAGAGATTCATTGCTTAATTATTTTTTAATATTACATTTTAGTACATATTACAAGCTTATGTTCGCACTTGAGCCACGCCATAAGTTAAAAAGGCCCTTGAGTTCGTTGAGAAATTCCTTAAAAGTAGTATTTGTAAAATGCCTTAAAATATTTTGAAGGATTATTTATTTTAAAGACTAAAAATTTGTGAATAACTCTCTGCCTCTCTCTCTCCCTATATATATATATATATATATATATATATTGTTGAGGATATTAATATTAAGTTTTGTACAGATGTTGAGAACGTCTTTGAACCGTTATTCCAACAATCAGACAACAACCAAATTGACAGTGACAAAAACTGTTACCTGGCGGTTACCAGCCTTGCAGCAGTTACATGCTGAGTTTCCAAATGCTTCCAGATACGGTTTTGAGCTGTGAACGAAATTAGATTGCATCTATACTATATAAAGAGTAGTTACTCATTATTGTGATGCATTAAGAAGTAGAAATCAAAGATTTACAAGCCAATTAATTCCTATAGTTTGAAAGAATTATTTTTGAGAGTTTAGATTTTTTTAAACTCAAGATTTTAGAGTTGTGATATTTTTCGAAATTGCATGGATTTTAAAGTTTTAACATGTAAAGATGCATTTGTGTTGCATAAAGATATGTTAACGTTTGAGAAAATTTTATGCATGTAAATATGCACTTCAGATTCGCGTAGAGGCATGCATGAGTTTTAAAAGTTGCATTGTTGAAGAATGCATCGATTTTAAAGATAGCCTTGCGATTGGCTGTGATGATTTTGAAGGTGCATTTTGCATCCCATGCATTTGTTTTGCATAAGTCAGGAAGCTTTATAAAGGGCTTGGCATATTTTGAAACTTTGATTTCAAATGATTTTTAAAGACTTGGGAATGTGCGAATATCCACATGTTTAAAGACCCTATGAGTAGTGTGCTTTATGTATTCTGTAATGAAACTCAGATCGGGTAATGTGATTTTTATGATACCTATGGAATAAGGATCATGGTTACGTGTTTACTTGCTAGCTGTTATGTAACTTGAAGACCGTAAGGTTAGATCAAACTGTTAAGGTTAGTTGCTAGGTGAGAGTGGCACCTTAGACGTGGCTTTGACAGGAGACTAATGAATTCCGATAACGGAATTAACCTAAGCGGGGGTGAATGTAACCCCCGGTGTTTCTGTTCAGGTAAATTCAGGAGATTAACTGGATATTAGCGCCTGAAATTGCGTGTAAATTTTTTGCGAATTAATTATAAGGAAATAATTAATTTTTAAAAGCGCCTGAAACAAGAATCAACATGATTCTGATGAAGTTTGACTTCAATGAGGCCGTATGAATTTATTTCAAGGGAAAAATGAAATAAAAAAGGTCAAGGATCGAGAATGGTTAGCTTGATCATTTTAATTTGTGAGAGTTGAGGATCTCATAAATTAAGGAATTAATCGCATTTTTATGGGATTGAAGAAATTATCGTGAGAACTGGAATCCGAATTTGTCCCTATAAATATATAGAATTTAATTTCACGCAATATTTAATTTATTTTCGGAAGGAAAATTTATTAAATAAATGGATCGCGAGTCAAGTCTGAGATGACTAAATTATTTCGAGTGATGAAGGACTTGAAATGATTTAATGGACACAAAATATTAGGTTGGAAAATGTGAAAACCCAATTAAAATTTAGACCCATTAGACCTTGGGGGAGAAATATAAATTTTGAATTTTTGGGGGACCCCAAATAATTTTAGAAAGAAGGTATGGGGTCAAAATGAACAGAGGTCGAAAGCGAAGGGGCAATATGCAAATTGACAATAAAGAAAACTAAAAGAGGGGAAAAGGGATTGAGGTAGACAGACGTCGGCACTTTGCGAGCTCCTTGTGAGCTTTCTCCCATTTGCGAGCTGTCATTTTCCTCTCGAGAGCTCCCACGAAAATGTCCCTTACGAAATCAAGACTCCTTGCTCCCTTTGCGAACTGATTTGCGTGATGTGGTGGCGAGCTTTTCGTGTTCCTTGCATGTTGGGCAGAACTCGCAGAGCTCGCAAATGAAGTGAGGTCCCGGCTGTTTTCGCGTTTGGCTTTTGGGGTGACTCGAGAATAAGAGGGTTTGGAAGGCTTATACTTATATAAGCAACCTCCCTCACTCAATTTTGCCATTCACCGTTGTTACAAGAGATTGGGGGTAATTTCTCAACCCTAACCCTAATTTTCGACTGTGTTGATTTGGGGTAAGATTTTGGGGTTGTGTTGAAATGTTGGTGTTCCTATGACGAGATTGAGAAATCTCTCCAAGGATTTTGGAGTCAATGTATGCCCGATGATTTTTGGTAAGGGCTGTTGAATGGCTGTGCTTGTCCCCTGTTTTCTGTCAATTTCGGTTTGAGGTGTTGGGATTGTTAGATAATTGCGTGAGTCTAAGTATCGAGCTTACTGGGGGTTAAGCGTAGAACCTTTGGTAAGTTAGATGTGGCGGTAACAGTCCCGGTTGCGGAAAGCAGGGTGTTACATGTGCACTTTATTTTGAGAGGAAAAAATTCGAGAGATTTTTTATTTCTTGAGTGTGTCTTTGTGAGTCTATAGAATTGTGATTGTGAGATTTCACACATTGAAAGTTCATATATTTGAGAGTGCTATGATTCATTGTTCAAGAAGATTGAGTTCTTGAATCAAGATTGAAGTTTACAATCAAGATTGCTGGAGGTCCTTGGAGAACAAGCTATTGCTGTTGTTCTGCGATTTCAGCGACAATAGAACACTGAGTTTTTCTGGAGTTCTAATTGTTGTTGTTTTGCTATATTGACAACAGGACAACAACTAAGTCTTGGAAGGTATCTTGTGTTACGATATATTTGTATTTTCGAGTTTTATTGTTTTGGTTTGAGATTTTCTGGAATTTAGACTAAAGAGTGATTAATTTAGATTAAAGAACGTGTTATACTCTAAACTGATTAGAAAGGGGAGTATCTAGTGGTTGTAACATCCGATTAACAATCAGTGTTCTTGCTAGATGTGTCTAGTGTGAGGAGAATCAACGGGTGGAGTTTTGTGTTCTTAGTCTAGAGTGTCTAGTGATATATTTTGGATTGGAATCCCCTAGAGTATAACGTTTTGGTCCTAACTGGGTCAACAAATTGTTGTGTTGAGTTTTGTAATTATTTTGCTTTACTCTACTTGTATTCGCGAGTTGACACGGTGTCGATACATTCCACCAACATCCTATCTACTCTGAGTTTGGTTCAAGAGAATTCAAACCGTGTGAATAGTTGGTAAGCACATGTCGCGCACATACAAGATTCTGAATCGATATTCCGCATCAAGATCATATTTCCAACATATATATATATATATATATATATTATAATAGCATATGTGGCAAAATTTCATATGTACCTTATGGGGGAGTAATAGTGTAGTTTGATAGGGGTGGTATGAGTAAGGGTAGGACACAAACCCGTTCCGAAACCTAGGTAAATAGAAAGGGTATGGGTCCAGTGAAATGACTATGGGTAAGATATGAGTACATTTAGTAGAACCGTAGGGTATGGGCAGGGTAGTGAGTATTGTCTCTAACTTGATCCGACCCGACCCGACCCAAACCCATAGCATAACAAATCATAAATTATATTACCATTTTGTGATGTAGTTTGCATATATTATCTTTGTAATGTGTGATATATAATTATAAATTTGTGATGTGGGCTACATAATATTAAATTGGGTCAAATGACACAAATCCATCAAACTTAATGGGCTTTCGAGTTTGTAGGTAACAACCATTTACCAATTGGGTCCTCGGGTTTAGTTCGGGTTCGAGTATGGGTGGGTTCGGGTATAGTGTTTGACAAATTTAATATATTTTCGGGTTCGTGGGTAAAACCCAATTAGCCATCGGGTCCTCGAGTTCGGATCAGAGTATGGTGGGTTTGAATCTTTCCGGGTTCAGTTCGGACCTTGAGTATGGATTTTTTTTATTCGAGTCGGGTCTCAGGTATGGGCAAACCTAACCCATACCGACCCACTACCACCCTTCATACGGTCCGGCCCCTATAATTGATATATGGGGCCATACCTTATAAGTTTGATAAATTGTCGAAAAATAGCTTGAGCAAACAACTATAGCAGACTTGCATGGAGACCCAATCGAAAAAGGTTCAAAATGGCAAAATTGGGTCAATTAGGACAAGCTCACCTACTCGTCCCTGGGCGAGCCCATCCAACCAATGGGCTCATCGAGGGCGAGCTTGCACAAAACTACCAAAGTAGTTGAGCTCATTTAGGAGAGGGTGAGTCCATTTTGGGCTTAGCCCTAGGCTCGTGCATTAGACGAGCCCATCTCGATTGGGTCCACCTTGGTCTGGGCCTTTGGTAGCATGGTTCGTAGTGGTCAATGATTCTATATTTAATGTTCCCACTTTAGATAATTGGATACAATGGTAGTAAATGACCATTGCAGATTTGATAAGGCCAATTAGTTTATTAATACAAAGTGTCTACCCTTTTAGACAACGAATTTGGCACACCCAAGTTAGTTGACAATTTTTGGATAACAAAGTCTAACATGCGCTATTACGCTAGAGGGTGATGCCGAATGAGCTGTTTACACGTGACGATGCTAGGAATTGGATAATTGATTTTACTTCTAATAAAATTGGAATTGGTAGTCCTTATTTGTCGAAGCTTCCGAGTGTGTTTTATGGTCTCCCGGCTTATGAGTCGATTTATTTTGCCCAAGTCTTGGTGGGATGTGGTTTACAAATTGTGGTAAAGTGGCTGCCCTTAAGTGTCTTTTTTAATCATCGCAAAAGGCAACTTATTCATGCATGTGGGCAATATCAGTTGGCTTTTGTTGTATGTTTCTTTGTTCATATTTTTCCAAAGGGGAATGGTTTTGCATATGGGCCTTTCACTTGGGTCGATATGATTTCTTAGGCCCCGTTTGGATGACTCTTTTGAAAGTGTTTTAGTTTTTATTGTGAAATTCATACTTTTGAATATAATTCAAAAAATAAATATTTAATTTTTTGAAAACCAAATAGCGTAAGATCGATCTATGTTTCGCGTAGATTATTGTGATATATTTATTTTTTCAAAATCGAATTTTGGTGACTGAGAAGTGGATAGTTAAAAATGACTAATTAAATAAGAAGCGAGAGGATAATTAATGAATGAAATTCTTAATCCCACATTGGTTACACAATAATTTGTAATCTTGTATTTAAGGTTTAAGGTCTTTAATGTGTAATAAAAGCATGCAAGGTAATAAAATGTGGTTTAACCCACACGTGCCCGCCCACCGAGCCGTGCCGTGCTGAGAAATGCATGCATGCAACAGAAGTACTATCAATGCATAATTCGTCTTGCGGAAAGATGAATCCTCGATTCGACTTTTCTACATCTCTTCTTTTTCCAGTTTTTGTACTTCGTTGTATTTCTTTTATTTCATTACAAAATAACATTGTATAACAACATTTATTTCTAAGAAAAAACGTTTAGCTTTTAATTTTAAAAAAAAAACAAATAACAAGACTGTCAAAGAACACTAAATAATGACTTTTGACTTTTGGTCTTTACAAATAATAAATAATAGGGCTATCAAAGAACGTCAAATACTAGCTTTTGACTTTGGATTTTCACAAAGAAACACTTTTGATTGCCATACAAAATGACATGACATCCTATCAACAATCCAACCAACGTGTCTTAACAAAAAGAGAAATGAAATTTACAAAATTGCGAATGAGACTTCAAATGAAAAAAGTTACATAATATCTTAAAAAAATAAAGTAGAACTTGAGCAAAGGCGAAAATATAATTCTTACAAGTAAAACAAGTTTAGGAATATTCAATCCCATAGAATTGTAGAGAAAATAAAATCCTATTGGAAAAAACGTGTGTCACTGAACCACAAATTCTTGGAAAGGGACAACTTTCCCATCTTTGCTTTCATCGCCACTTGCAAAAGAGTTCGTGATTTCGTTCAAATAAAGCTATGCTAAGCTAAGATAATGCTTATCAAAATTAGGCATTTAATCTCCAACACATGTAAATAAAAGAAAGTTTCCTTTCCAATCGTGGCTATCTTTTCTTCAATTCTTTTCTTCTCTATAATTAAAGGTTGTGACTTGAAAATGACAAGGGGTTTTTGGATATAGATCCCTTTTATGATCCATTTATTTATTTATTTCTTAAATATTTGAAAAATGAGTATATGTTAGTTCAACCACTAATTTGTACTTATAACAAACAAATGGTTAATTTGATTCCATAACTTGTGTTTGTGTAATTGTATTAGGAATGAGAAAATTGTCATTTTCTTGTTGTAAGTAGAGTATATACTTAGTTTTGTACCCTTTTAATTTTTTGATATGATATGAAGGGATAAGATCATTTTCAAAATTCTATAAATTGAGATTAACATATAATTCTATTTTAAATTGTTATTGAGATACCCCATGCTTACTACATATTTTATTATATCCTCAATTTGCTAAATTTTAATTGTTGAAGTCTTTAATATATATACTCGTTCTTCTCAAATATTAGTTATATACAATATACTTTATTGTGGGTAGGCACAAAATTTAAGGATGTGGGAAAGAAATGAAATATTTTAGAAATGAATGAAGAGAGAAATAAAATATTTATTAGTGGATTGGGAAAGAAAATAAAGTAATTAGTGTGATAGATGGGAGAAAAGATATTATGGGATAGAAATTTGTCAAAAAAATAAACTAAACTTATATTTAATGACAACCTAAAAAATAAAATGTGACTAATATTTTAAGGTTGAGGGAATATACCCAAAAAGTGTAAACTTTGTTTCTGGATAAAACCATAAATTTGGAATTGAAATTAAATTATTTTAGAATCATTATATTTTAACCCCAACAACAATGCTAAGCATGAATCGAGAATGGATCAAACAATTTGTCATCAACATTGTGTAATGATAAACTCAAATAAAAATGTAAGTGAAATGAAACTCGAGTTTGGGTCATATGTACTATTTTTATTATTTATAATTTTCATTTTATTGAAAGTATTATAATGGTAATTTATTTTTATACTATTTTCGTAACATTTTTAATAAGTACATTACCTATGTAACACTTTTAATAAGATGGATGTAGTATTAGTTATTACAAAGTGCAAATTATTAAAAAAAAAAAAAAAAATAGCTTCAAAGCTGATAGCCATTTGTTAAAAGACTTTTCCACCTTTTGACATTGCATCAAACTTTTGGGCTTACACATAAAAAAAAGTTTAAATTAAAGTATGGGCCTTTGATTTTTCAAAAAAAAGAAAAATTGCAGCAAAATTCAAACTTTAAAGCCCAAATCATTTTTACTCTCAAACACAACAAAATTAAATTAAAATATGGGCCTTTTTTATTAACAAAATTGTAACTAAAATTGGGCTGGGCTCCTATTGGGCCAAAGGCTGAATTGGGCCTTCGAACTTCAACCCTCGATGAAAAACAAGTCCAACGGTCACAAATGCGGGTGCACCGTATCAAACCTTCAACCGACCTCACTGATGAATTACCCCGCGCAGGAATCGAGAACTCTGAAACAGTTCATAACTCCAAACCCAAAAACATCAAACTCGAATTCGCCCTCATTCTTGCTGCTACTACTTTCTGCTCCAGTTCTGTGCAAAATCGAAGATTCGCAGCGGTTTCTGGAGCAGCGAATATTGGAAATTTCGGAAATTCGTTGGACGGGGGAGGGATTTCTGGGTGGATAGATAATAGGGAGACGTTTGTTCGACGATATAGAATTGCTTAATCGGATATATTGGTGGAGCGCGAGATACGAAGAAGGATGTCGCTAACGAGTGTGAAGATGTCGGAGGAAGTGTGGCTGACGTGTTTGACCCATGCATTGTCGACCGAGACTGAGGAGATCATGGGCCTTCTGCTCGGTGATATTCAGGTTTGTGGGTTTTCGTTTTGGCCCTTGTTAATGTTGGGCATTTTGTAGGGGTTTAGGTTTGTTGTGTGAAGAGTACATTGTTTGTTTTGGGTTATTTGCTTACTACTGTGGTGTTGTTCTTGTTCTTTATGTGGTTGGTTGAATTTTTTATTTTATTTGTTGTGATTTCTTCATTTGTTAACTAGTATTTTGCATTTTCAGAATTTTGGATTTATTCTATTACAATTCATGTTTTGTAGGGGAGGATTGTGTTCTTGTTGGTTACTTTCATGTATTCTCAAGATGGATTGGTGAATTTTTGCTGATTGGCTTGCTTGAATTGCATTTGTTGTCAAAACTCAAAACTGAATTGCAGTTGGAAAATGTGAATGTTACCGAAGGCTTTAGTTCAGTTTGTAGAAGGTTAGCTTATGAAATATCCCTGTGTATCAATTTTTGTTTTGTTGGCTCTGACTGACTGCTTTTTTTAAAATGGGTTATTTGAATTGCTTGGTGCTCTGAGGGTAATGCAACACAATTGGGATTGAAGATTATTGGGAATTAAACTTTATAAGTGCTCAGGCGCCATATCATTTATGCTGATTCATTTGTTGTTTTGGTTCAAACCATGGGCTTGTAGTAGTAGTTACATTACAACAATTTGGTTTTAGGTTCTATGAGTTTAGTGCATGGTTTAGTTACGGATGTTAAACTACACTGGGCTTCTGGTTCAGCATTCAAAGAATGGTGGCGTAACTGCGTTGATATGGGGAGCACTTCCACAGCCACGTTCTGATCGACAGAAGGATAGAGTAGAAACAAACCCGGAACAGCTGACTGCTGCATCAGTTCATGCGGAGATATCCTTTTCTCATTGATTAATTTCACTTTAACAAAATTTGTTAGAAACTTATATGGGAAGTTAAATATGAGTGGAGGAAGCTTTCAAAGTGACGGCTGATGCATGCTCTAACTGACAGCAGCGTTTATAATTTTGAAAATATGCTATAAGGTCTAGACCCAAATATTGGTTGGTTGAACTTTAAATGTTCAATATTTAGACATTATCTTTTGCTGGTTGAACTTCGAAGGACACCATGCTTAACAAAAAGAAGCTTTAATTATTTTATAAACAATTTCTTTGAGTCCCTGGAGTTACCTAATCTGATTCCTGGTGCTGGTCACTATTATATGGATGCAATAAAATGTTTAGCCATCGTCAATATCGCACTTCGTTGACCACTGGTAACTTTGTCCAATTAACTTGAGAATACAGAATGACGGTGGCCACTGGAACTACAACCAGAGTGATCGGCTGGTATCACTCACATCCTCATATTACAGTCCTTCCTTCTCATGTTGGTGAGTTTTAAATAAATTCAGTACTTTTTGGAAAATTATATGGACTTTAATTATTATATTTTCACTAATTACCAAATGCATTATTCTTCCATAAGAAAAACTAGAAGCTAATTTCTTATGATCTACGGGCTGCAAACTTTGCTATAGGCAATATATTGATCAATTTAGATTTTTGTTTTGAAGATACTATGTTCCTTTGAACTGGATTACGGTCCTTTTTAATCTACAGCTCCATTTGATTCATAGTTGATTGACTCTTCACTCCTGGATTAGGATTAGGATTTTCCATTTATTTAGTGTGACTTTTGTGCTAGAATAGTGCTTTTCCCACTTTTCAGATCTGCAGTTATTAATGGACCATGTCGTGTCATGCATTCGATGCATGTCATAGCACGTGTTGTGTCTTTGACTTACATAAATAAATAAAAAATTATTCATATCTCGAGTAATTTTCCACAAAATAAAGAAAGATAAATATAGTTACATTTTAACTGAATGACAGTAGTAATTCTATGTTTTACCTAAAATTTTATTTCTAAATGATACCCTCTGATGGATGAAACTATGATTTCTATGCTTTAAGCATAAGCCATAAGTTTAAGAAAATATTCCTTTAAGATAAAAATAATTAATTGTGTATTGAAATTAGGAATATGGGATGCTACAAAAAAGGAAAGGTAACATGAAGTAAATGTAACAAAACAAGAGAGTTGTGATATTAGAAACCATATTGGAGACTAGAACTTCTTTGCCTAATAAAAAATATAAAATGTGAAACATATTTTGTTGTATGTTGGTGTCAGTTTAAGTTTTCTGCAGAAAGTGCTTGACAAAATTGGGAAACTTCTAGAATAATAGCATTAATTAACATGATACATTTCCCTACTTCAAAGAAACTCAGTTTTCTTATTTTCCCAAAGAATTTCGTCCATACGACCTATGTGCGTCACATAAATCAGGTGCTCGTGTTGTGGGATTTCTGCAGATGTGCGGACTCAGGCAATGTATCAGCTGTTGGATTCTGGATTTATTGGGTTGATATTTTCCTGTTTCAGTGAAGATGCTCAAAAGGTTAGACCTTCTAGATGGTCCCTCAGGTGTCAGTTTCATCATTTTCCCCTTTATTCTTAGTTAATCTTAATCTTCGCAGGTTGGGCGAATTCAAGTCATGGCATTTCAGTCCCTGGATGGGAAGCAGAATCATGCAATGAAACCTGTATCTCTTGCCCTGGTACCAGTACCAAAAAGTTCTGTTATTGATGTTGAAGCATCCCTGAGTTCCTCAGAGAATACTGCAGCCGTTCCCACCTCTTCAAGAGGAGAGACTATTGAACAAGACACTGGCGATTCAAGGGCTGCTACAACTTCTAAGGTAATATTATGAATCTTGACTATTTGCATTCTTTGGCTGTTCTGATAATTACCATGTTTCTTGTTTTTGGGGTTTATTTTACTTGCTCTTCCAATGTTATTTTGGCCAAGTCTATGATTGCTAAGATGACAATAAGCCATACTTTGTGGCCCTGGAATAAGAAAAAGAATTTTGTTATTTATTTGACTGCCCAACCCCTCTTAATAGAATAATTCTGTTTTCTTTTCCATCAATAGATCTAATTGTTGTGTTCAACACATGACTTATAACAAACTCAACTTATTGGCTAGGGCAAGGGGAGATCACCACATCTAGGAAGTTTTTTTGCAAATGCCGATGCTAAAACAGGAATTGATTACAACGGTAATAGCTTAAACAATGCTATTCATGATTTGGATCCCATGGAAATGTCTGAGAGTATGCAGGAAGCTATGCATCTATCGAACTTGGAGATGAGGTAATGTTGTGTGTAGTCTTTCCTCTCCCATGATTAGCATATCCATCTTTAAAACCTGTATTCTGAAATGTTGTACAGAGGATCAATTGTTAAGAACAGAGTCACAACACTAAAAAACTGAAAATATATAAGGTACAAATGCGAAGGAAAGGGGCATCATTGGACATAGTATTAACATAATCTATTTTGCTTGTTGCCTCTACATTTATTTCCTTGTAGTGCATCAAAACGGGGTCTCTGTTTTAACAAACTTAGTAGTTCCATGTGATAACATTTTCCTTAAAATGATTGTTTGCTGGCAGTGGGGCAGAATATGTGAGAAAGGAAATTCCTCTTCACGTTCTTCCCACATCATCCCTTCTCAATCTCGATTCTCCATTGTCATCCTTTACAAATCTGCAACATGTAATGTACGAAGAAGAGAAGACTGCATATAACCAAGCAATGGCACAAAATATGAGGTGACATCACACAAATGTTATACTGCTCTTTCATTTCTAACTGCCAACATTTTGTGTCAATTTATTAATCTCCCTCTGTTGGAGCATTTTCTTCAGGGATGGCAAAGTCCATCCTCTTTTGTTCATCCACCACTCGTCAACATACAAGGCTTCCATGTGCAAAATGATTGAGTACTGGTAAGAAAGTCAAAATTATTTTTCACCTAGATGCTTTACCTCGAAGTTTTGGCAACATATATGAACTTCTGATTGCAGCTTGAGTCCTGCCTTGAATGTACTTAAAGATCGCTTGAGAGAAAATGAAATTCAGGTAAATGATCTGTCATTATCACATGTAATGTTGGTAATGTTGATTAGTGTTGTAAACGAGTCAAACCGAGCTCAAGTAGTATCATACCCAAGCTCAGCTTGTGTAAAGGCTTTATTGCTTGAGCTTGAGTCGAGCAGATGAGCATCTACCTAAACTTAGTCTTGGCATAATAAGCTTGAGCTCTTGCTCGTATGGCGTGATGTTTTAATTGAACTTGACTTGAGGTTTTAATCAAAGTGTATGTTAGCCTAATCAAGTCGATTGTCCGTATGAATTATATATTAGGGGAGATTGTGTATTATGTGTGAAGTCGAGCTACTGAATGAGTACTCAAGTACTCAAAATATGACTTGCTACAGTAGACAAGCTATCGATGTTCAAGTCAAGTACTATAATGATCTATTCGATAAGTTGGGGTAAATAGCTTGCTTAACTTACAGCCCTAACATGGATTAATTCAAATCTTATCAAACACAATTATGAATTCATGGAGCACTATATCTCTCAAAAAAAATGAGTTCTACGCCACTCAGCTCGACATCTTTTATTTAAAAAACCATTACACATTTTGTTACCTGATTCTGATTTGCGTATTCAACATGGTGCCCCTCATTACTACTGCCTTGCTTTAGATAAAATCTCTTTACATCATGGAAAATGTTGCTTGATCGTTCTATTCTCTCGCTTCTGACTTATGACTCATACTCGGTTTCTTCTGTACAACAGTTAAAACTGCTTGCTGAAGAAGCCAGTGTTTTAGAATCGGAGCTTTCAAGGGCTGGCAGCCCGTCAAATGCATCTCCACGTTCTCCATCGCAGGCCCTTGGTTGCAGAGACGTGTATCCTTCTGACTCCAGCCCCATGAAAGTTGTCAGTCGCAGCCAAAGCAAAAGATCCTCATAATCTCTTTTCAGTAAGATGCCTGTCCCATTTGCCTGCTCGGCTTTCCATTTCTCTGCTTAAATGTCGATGATCGCCTTCTCTATTTTGCTTGTATACTGAAATTTGTTTTTGTCTCACCCCTGAGAGAAGCTGTATATGGTGCTTGGATTCGCATTTGACATTTGTTGCTCAGGTTTGAAGAAAGGTCCTTTTCCCCTCATGTTTTTACTCTTTATTACAACCATTGTCAATTTAGGCTGCATCCCTCACTGGAGTGCAGAACCTGCGGAGCTCGTTTGGATTGGGGGGGGGGGGGGGGGGGGGGGGGGGGTGGGGGGGGGGGAGGGGGGGGGGGGGGGGGGGGGGGGAGGGGGGGGGTGGGGGGGGGGGGGGGGGGGGGGGGGTTGTTTTTAGGAAAGACATTTTCAATCCAAATTCTGTATGCTTTGGTTGCACTTTGATAACACTTTATTACTACCATGGATGAAATCCTTATTAACTTAGATGAGTAGAAATGTAATAACTTAATTGATTTAAATCAAGATTTAGATTTGAATGTAGTTACTAAAAGGAAGTTCAAAATTAATTGATTTAGATTTTTTTTAAAACTAAAAATAATTAAATATTTTTTTAAAATTAAAAATAATTTTCTCCATTAATATTATTTATTTTAAATTTTAATTTAATGATTCAAGTTGAACTATTTAATTATTCAGACTTTAAATTCATTACTCATTTAAGCCTTTTCCCATTAAGAGATCGACTTTGCAAGCGTTATTCGCTTGAAATTTGATCTAACCAATTAAGTTCATCCATTGT
>MAYD01363331.1:0-11689 GCA_001909325.1 Ruellia speciosa
CCGCCAATTTACTTCCCAATGAGCCTTTTGGTTCATGACTCAACAAACGAGATTTGGACTTGCCACGTGAAACAGGGGTTTTCCCTTTACTACAAGCAGTTTTCCCATCATCAAGGTGGGACAAGGTTCCCCTTGAAGGTGTTTCTACTCCAGCATCATTTTCATCAGGAAGTCTATCCAGGGACATATCAAAACCACCACTAATCATGTACTTGCTTACATTTGAGGCAGATGGACTACCTGAGTTACTCTCAATTCTCAGCGGGAGGCTGGACTTCCTTGGACGGCTCCTATAATAACTCTTGCTACTCAATTTTGATAGCTCACTGGTTGGAGACTTCTTAGCACTTTCTGACGCTGAAGCTAAGACATGTTCAACCTTTTCAGAAACCACCGTACCATCCCTGGTGTTTGACAGAACATCAGGATACTTAGTACCAGGACTCCTTGTCCTAATGGTACTAGGTTTTTTGCTACTTGATTTCGATACCTGACCATTAGGAGACTTTGTAGCACTTCTTGATGCTGAAGCTAAGGCATGTTCGACCTTTTCAGAAACTGTATCATACCTAGTGTTTGATGGAACATCAAAAGACATATTCCTTGGACTTCTGGTACTAACACTGCCATGCAGTTTAAGATGGCTGTGATGAGCTTCTCGTGATACTGATGTCTTTTCAAAGTCAATCTCCTGTCCAGGAACTGATCGCATGTCAGAAGACATATTCCCAGGACTTCTAGCATTACGAATGCCAGCCATCTCAAGATGCTTGCTAGGAGTATTCCCAGGACTTCTAGCACTACTGATTCCAGCCATCTCAAGATGCTTGTTCTGAGCTTCTTGTGGTAATGATGTGTTTTCAAAGTTAATCTCTTTCCCAGAAATTGACAGAATCTTGCTGGAGTTTCTAACATTTGCCGAGTTTTTAGATGCACTCAGAGACAAACTTTTAACATCAAGCTTCACTGATGACTGATGAGAACTCTTATTCTCAGCAAAAGTATTTTGAGGATAGAAAATATTGTCTCTCTCCATAACTGTCTTAGAAGCAACGTCTTCTGTCTCGTCTTCTGAATCTTTAGCTTCAGCCTCCATCTCCAACTCATACCCACTGCACCAAATGTTAAACCATGAGCAACTTGGTGGGTAATTAACAAGCTAACAAAACAATAAAGCATCTGAAAACCTGAAAATTCAGCCCGGGGATAGCATGAGATTTTTTTTTGCGTGTCAAAGTTACAGCTGTACTGAATCAGGACAAACAATATAAAAGATTCAATTCTCACCTCTTACTGTAATCGGCCTCTGGCAGTATCTCCCAAGCCTTCAAACTGGAAACATGTAAAAGAAGAAAAGGGAGAACTATTAAAGACACAATGGCAAAAAGTTAACTGTCTGAATATACAGTTCAAAGGTGAAACAATCTGACCCAAATATGAGTTATTAATTATGAGAAGATATAACTTGCATCATACCAGTCTTCCAGCCAACGATGATTCACTAACTTTATCTTCATTTTTTTGGCAAGCTCATACTTCTCCCCTGTCGGGAGTAAATTCCCAAGTCAATGTCAGAATGACAGGAAACCAAACAAAATAAACATACACGTATGTTGGAAATGGGAAGGACTGACACTCAGTATGATTTTTAATTAGTGAAATAATTTATGTTCAATATATATAAAAGTATGAAAAATATGAGATTATAAGTGACAGAGTTAACAAGTGGAAATGTAAACTTTTTTAATCTTAAAATAGAAACCCACCCTCAAATTTGTAGCATATAAGATGAGTAACCTTGGTTGCCACCAATGGTTTTGAGAAAGTTGCACCCATCAAACCCACCATAGTCTACAAGAGAAAGGAGCTTGATGTAAGATGGGGTTAGTGGGTTACACATTGTTTAGTGTAACTTAGAAACAAAAAAAGTAACTAGTTGTGTTTGGTGAGAAAATGAAAGATACTAGTAATATTGAGAACCATAATATCTTCTCGATCATGTCGCAGGTATCCAGTTAAGCACATAACCAGGTCTTTGGCTCCAGGAATCCCATTCCAATCTCTCACTGGTAGATACATAACCTGTACAGAATTGCAAAATTGAAAATCCAACAGCATGAGCTATGAACAGATTCCACAATCAAATAGCACCGGAAGTATGCATAAAACAGTTTCATCATCAAATTGTATACACAATTACGCCCCCCGATTTTATTTATGAAACATCTCATGACTTACAATTTGCGCACAACAAGCATAATAATAAAAAATAAAAAATAAAATAAAAACTGAGAACAGAATTTAGAGATACTAAGATTTACATGAATCCATTTATCAATCTATTTAAATTAGGCATGCATCGCATTGAACACATGAACATATATTGCAATACATGATAATCTCTAAAGCAACAACAGAAAGAAAGTTTAATCTTGAAAAGGATAAATTTTACAGTTTGGACTTTGAAGGAACATATAATCGATAGCAAAATGACCAACATTTAAAATACATATGCAACTTGTAAATTTGCCAACAAAAATGACTTAGTAAAAGCATACCCTTTCTTTAAAACGTCAGTTCAATACCAGCTATAAAAATGACAGCAAACAAAAAAGTATCAATGCCTACAAAAACTCACAGATGTGGTATCAGCAAGCATTGCCAAATCAAAACTGTGTTCAACCCATAGACTAGTCACCAATGTCTTGCCATCTCTTCGGGCAGCAACACATATGGGATCATCCTGCACCATGAAAATAAGAAAAAACAACATTGCCATATAAATATATAGGATTCATAGTATCAAATTAGATAAAGACAGCCATATTCCTGTATTGCTGATTTCCCAATGTATATGCTTCATGATATTCACCAACAAAGATCCCACTAATTCTGCTCAATGCCAATGTCCATATTTGCCAAATATTTTAAAAGAAAACAACTATTTTTAGCAAAATAATAAAAACTTGTTCAACTCACATATACAAGCTTATCAACAATAACATGACTACAATCCGGACCATAACCTTCAGCATCAATTGCTCCACCTTCCAAAAGCTTCGACCGAATCTGTAATCCAAATTCACAACATAGAAAAAGGTAAAGTTTTTGGCGAGGTATCAAAAAAAAAAATTGAAAAGACAATGCTGAGCACTATAGTCCAAACAAAAACTCAATCAAAACAAAACCTTGTGTTCTTTAATGGGGTCAAATCCGAATAGCGCAAAGTGAACTCCAAGAAAGACCTTCGCGGGGTTTTCATATCCTGAGTTTTGCATGCTTTCCAACCTTGGACTTCAATCAATCCGTGAAGAACACAAACTGCAGATCCAGTTACAGCAGGCAATAAATTACTGAAAAATTTTCCTCGAAAAGAACCTTCTATAACAGGCTCCAGTTAATTCGCGGAACAATTTGGACTGCAAGACGAGACTTTCATACACATCCGAATCAAACAAGGTGAGAAATCTTCCTAAAGCTTCTCGAGGAAGAAGCCGGAGGGGAAATGGGCAAATTTAGGGGAAACGGAGGGTAAAACCGGAAATTCCCGCTCAAGGGAGGGATCTATTCTCACGAATTTTCGTTTTGATTTTGGTGCAGTGGCGGGAGTGTCAAAATTGGGAAATCCACGTGTCAGCGTCATCTTGAAGGGCCTAAATTAGGCCCGTTCATGATAGCTTATTTGGGCTATAAGCCCAAATAGTATTGGACCACAATAGGCCCAATAGGCCTCGTGGGACACGAGTCTTAAATTGCGTACCGTCTAGAAGGAGTTGGTGAACAAAGAAAAATCACCTCTGTTTTCGTTCTTCGCTTCGTCCAGTCAATGAACAAAATTATTTATTGGTATTTAAGGATGGATTGCTGATTGCTCTATCAGTCAAAGCAAAAGCTGTAAAAACTAAAAAGATGGCTTGGATGACAAGATTTTTGACCGCAGTAGCGTTTCTGGCGATCGGAGTAATTTTATCGCCGGAAACCTTCGGATCGAAATCGGACGGCAGTAGTTCACCGGTGTTCGTAACTGGATTGAAATTGGCACACATACTCTGCTTCTCCACGGCCTGGGGCGCGTCTCTATGGGTTACCTTCATCGGTGGCATCCTCATGTTCAAGTAAAGATCTCTAACTTTTATGTTTTTAGGCTTTTTCTATTGATTTTGTTGTATAAAACATTCTGAATTTGAGGAATTTGTGTTCATTAATGCCGTATTTTGTATGAAAATTGAATTGAAGTGGTTGTGGAATGTTCTTGTAGGTTATTATACTTGCGAATGATCTAATTCTGTATTTCTATTAATTTGACATACTCTCTTTGGAATTCCTTGGATTTTCACTTTGCCCTAACTTCAATACGAATGGTGGATAAAATGCTATATGAAATGTCTGTGCATTTGTTGTTTGTTGTAATTCAGTCACAATGTTGTTTATATTTTTTCCATAGACACTTGCCAAGGCATCAATTTGGGAGCTTGCAAAGCAAGATGTTTCCGGCCTACTTTTCCCTGGTGGGAGTGTGCTGTGCAGTGTCTGTGGGGGTTTTTGGTTACTTGCACCCGTGGAAGAGTGCAAGTCCTCCTGAGAGGTACCAGCTTGGTTTCCTGCTTGCTGGCTTTGCTTTCAGTCTCATCAATCTTGTTATCTTTACCCCCATGACCATCGAGGTAACGGCATTAGCTTATCATCTTTATCTTTACACCCCTTGATTTATTTGAGTGTAGGTTTATGAACATTCTTACTTTTAAAAAGAAAACTCAAAAAAGTATATTAATTCAAGTAGATTTCTAATCTGATTCAAATACTTTCACAAACGGTGATGCCATATTAAAACCCCTAAGTTAGTGAGAGAAACCATGTGACACTTCAGACATCTTGTTGAATTTCCATGCAGATGATGAAAAAGAGGCACAAGGTAGAGAGAGAAGCAAACATTGGGGGTGAAGTTGGGGGGACGAAACTCCAAGAAGTCGCAAAGAAGGATCCAAAGCTTGCTTCCATGAATAAGAAATTTGGAATGATTCATGGATTGTCTTCCCTTGCTAATCTCTTGTCGTTTGGCAGCCTGGCTGTCCACTCCTGGTATTTGGCTGGTAAAATCAATTTATAAATACAATGTATTTCCTTTTAACTGGGGGGCAATGTGTATGTTTATGTATTCTTATGTAATATCAAACACCCCAAATCTTCCCCTTTCTCCTTTTTATTAAGCGTGTTGTTTGCTCCCGATTACAATTATGTATTTCCGATTGAAACGAAGTTGAGAATAAATACCTCGATAGATACTGTTACAGCTGGAATCATGACATTTGTGACTTTTTCAAAGATTAAGAAGATTCCATCTTGTTTTACTGCAGCTCATTACAATTTCATCAGCAGTTAATATTATATGTTTCTTCTTCCTCAGATGCTTGAAATGTTCTGTGTTCATGTCGATATACATGGGAGTGTGAGCTTATTGTGACGTTTATCCCCAACAAGATCATGCCTATTCATGTTATTAAAAACAGAACATTTTGAAAACCATATACTTCCTCCTTTCGCATATAATTGTCATTTTAGGAGGGAAAAGTAGTTCATAAATAATTGTTTGTGTTACGAATTTCAAGATATCTTTTCCATTTTTTACTATAATTATCAGTCTACTTTTCTATTAATAGAAAAATGTTACTGTCACACGACCTACCACTTGAGGACTTATATTATGAATTGGATGGAGTTTTATTTAATAGGGTATTTTATTATAACTTTTATAAGTTGTCTTAATATGTATGAACTTTTCTAAAATGGCAAATATTTGTGAACGGAGGGTGTGGTATATTTTATCGCTGATATTTATTTATTTACTTCATGATCAACTAACCATTCTGCATATTGATGTGTAAGCAACTTTTTTTCGCGAAGCTAGAATCATTACTCCTCACTGTGCACCATTTAGGTGCCTTTCATGTTAGAGGTCGTTATGTTATTAATGCTGCACTTTGTTGGTGATTTACATTTAATAGAAAAGTAGGTTTATATCACTGCCCTATCTCATTGAAAAATGACACATTTAGCATTTGTACAAAGCTCTAGAAATAACTGTTACCATGATTAGTTGTGGAAAATGAGCCAAAGCGAAAGAAAACATTTGCTTCTGTCGCTTTGATTCTCTATTAGATGGCCAGGAATATCAAATTGAGAACTCTGTATTCTCCTCAACAGATAAATAGATAGTCAATGATTGCACTAGAAAAATTCTTACGAGATATTTGCTGTTTGTTTTCCATGTTGTTATTTGGATTGCTAGATTAGCACTTTTATGATTCTTGTCCTTGCCAAGGACAAAATATCAACTTCTTTATATTGCAATCGTTTTCTTGCTAGTGAGCGAAAGAGATTGTGCCATCTTGATCATATTGACATAGCTAAGCATAAGTTCTTCCGTGCACGTTTTAGGTCTGCTAAGAACTGTTGTGATTTGTGAAATACTTAATTGGTGTGTTCAATTATAGACTAACATACAAATAATAGTTTCGAAAATTCTAAATATGGCCCATTTTCTTGTCCGGTTTAAAACCTTTAAACTGAGTCAGAGAAATGAAATATATGTATATGTAGTATTCGCCTTCTGAATGGTAACTGGAAGAACATCAGTTGACCGCAGCCTCTACAGTAATTTAGAAGTTGACAAAATCATGTAAATGTGCTGCTTCAGCACACCTAATGTAGGCTGTACTGATATTGGAATTATGCAATTAGCCTACTAGATCCCCCAATTAGGAAGGAAATTAAGCTCATGACAGTCAATAAAGCCAAATGGTGTAACTTGCTCGTGGACTAGTCCTTGTATATCCTACGCGATGGTGTAAGAAGATCAGATGTAGAACTTAGGAGATGACGATGTGATTCATCCCACATGTGCTCTGACCCGGGTGTCTCTCTGCCTCGTTGGATGGATAGGTATTAAGGGTGTCAAGGTTGAGCCTTGTTTGAGTCGGGACCCTTATTTTGTCTCCGGGTGCACCTTTAAATGTACAAATGCATTTTCCAGACTCGTAGTTTTGGCTTATTAAGAAGAAACAGGGGGTCAAGTTGGGTGAGATCTGGTCCCAACCCATTCGGGATTTTCCCAGAAAGTCTGCTTTTTGTTGTGGCATTTGCTCATATTATTTCTCATGTGTGAATTCTTCAGTTTCATCTGCAGTAGTGATGTTTATTTCTTTGCTAATGGGAAATGTCACTGTGGTGGATAACCTCATCCTGTCTCAAGTTTTAATGCTCAATATTTCCTTATAGTAGGTACTAATTTTTGGCAGTTTTCAAGTATGCATAAAAGGCATTTTTCATGCCAGATTTTTACCACAATGTGAAATGCCTGTCCAAAGTGGTCCTTACTGAAACCTGTAAAAACTTATGGTTTATATGCCTCCATGTTAGGTCTTGATTTTTTGTACAAAACTCAATAATTTGCCCTTGTGTGATTGAAACGAAGATAGTGAAATGGCTTTTTTCCTAAAAGAGACAAACCATGTTGCAATCGAAGCGTGCTTCTTGTGATTACGCAACAATAATTCGATGTTTATCAACGAACAAATCACAATAATTCCTTATTTATCAACTAACCGAGTCACATGTAATACAAACCATTGTATACAAACAACAGCAGCAGCAACAAATCCAATATTTGCGTATATGTCGTAAACGATGAATGTCTAAACGTAGTTCTAACATATCCCATATACAAACCAGGGAAGCCAGGTAACTTCCATAGACCCAATGAATAAAGAATTGTCTCCTACTGCTGTCATCATAATGGGACAGAGACACATGAATGATACATCCCCTTGAGATAAGAATCACCAATTATTTTATCCCAACTTCTTTTGTTTCAATCAATGAATTTTGATTAAACTAAAAGTTCCCAATATGAGCAACCTAGCAGGGAACAACAGCACGACAAGCAAATGCATGTGCTGTGATGCAATTAACCTAGTAAACCTTCTTAAGGATTCTCTACCTGTCCGAACCATGCCAGAGAAATCTAACTGGCCTTTGACCATCATGTTATCTGACATTGGCCTGCTAAAAATCACACCAGCATTGACTCCACGCGGTGCCACCAGTGGCCACCAAACCTTCCTGCGTCGTTCCCTCTTGGTCTTTCTGATGCGACTGAGCTCATGGCGGATGACATTCCTAACTGATTTATGGTAAGAGTTCATGTCGTGATCCCTTTGGATGGTTCCTCCAGATCCATAGGCAGATCGGTCACTCAATATCTCAAGAGGGTGTGGGGAGTTTAGGAACACGGCCTGGGCAGCAAAGATCTGCCTCTCTGCCTTCGCAACGTCCAATTCTGAACAGTTCATTACGTATAGCCCACTTCCTGATGGAAGGAGTTCGTGATTTGGAGAGAATTTGTCGTCCGGTTGAAGAATTAAGAACTCTCCCATTGGAGCATATAACAGCTTCTGTTGACAAACAACACAAAAAAATTTAGCGAACTAAAATGTATCGTAGTAAATGGTTGTTTCTATGGTTTCAAATAGTAATAATGTACCTGCTTATTTAGACAAGGGAGCTTCCGGAAGTTCCCATTTATAGCCTTGAGGAATTCTGCCACATGACCAGGGTAGTGGCAAGAGAACGCTCGGGGAACGATGTCCCTGTGCATTGCGATCGACCGTACATGACCTTTTGGCAGCCCCAATTTGCGCAGGAGACTATTGCCACCACACATAATCGCTGGTGCACCAAAAGTTACTACTGGAAGTAAAGAACAACGGGGTGCCTCTCCCCTTATCAGCAACATGAGACTGACTAGCAATGATAAGCTACCGCCAAGAGAGTGCCCTGTGAAACGGAACGTCGCACGTTCGCCATGGATTTTTATGTGAGAGCGAATTTCAGGCAACATCTGCTCGTAAATCCCTTTTGCAGCCTCGTATATGCCTCTGTGCACCAGAACATCCAACCCCTAAAGAAACAAGATGCATCAAATTTTCCATATGACAAAGCTTTCCTCACAATACAAGTATCTACAAAATTGTCAACAAGATTTTACACAACACTTCTTCAAACCTCTGAAAACAACTCCTAAATCTGTATACTGAATAGGGCTATAGGTAATTTACCTCAAATTGTATCGGCTCAAAGAGTAGATTCGCTTGCCACGACGCCAGTGATTCAGATCCCTGTAAGTAAAAGGTTTAAAAAACGTTATAACTCGGCAAAGTATTACCAAATAAGTAATAGCAGGAAATTTGAATCAGAACCCCCTGTAAACTGATGCAATGTGTTTTACCTGTATGACAAACAACCTTGTGGCGGTCTGTTCTTCATCGCAGACAAACCACTCACATGGCGAAGAGCAAATCGAATTCAGATCATCTGCAACGGCCTGCTTAACTTCCTCCTTTGCAGCAACAACTGCAGTCACTGAATCCGTGGTGGCCATCAATGAGGCCACATCCTGATTTAACATATCATCATTTGAAGTTCCTCCGTCAAATTCATGTGGCAAATTCTCACTTGACATTGAATTAGATGATTTGAAGCGGAAAATGCTTCTCGTATGAGAATGCAAATAGGAAGCGGCAGAAGCAACGATATGATATGCTGCGGATGCACTTATATTGTTGTTTCCTTTAGGCTTTCCTTTGTCTACTTCAGACAGCACTGTCTCTTTGCCTTTACCATCCTCTGCTTCGTCCTCTTTCTTTCCCTCTTCTTTGTCAGCCTTCAATGACTGCTGCTCTCTCTTCTCCACCGATGAAGTCACCATTCGCAACCCGTGGTTTCTCAGCAGACTGCTGGGCTGCACCAGCATTCATCAATTCAAACAATGAGCAACCCCAAATCCCAATCCATTACAATTTCACCAATAATATATCAACAATCAACAATGCCATTGATTCCACATATAAAACCTCAAAACCCCTAAGAAATCCCCAAAATCCAGATAGCATTAACACTGATCTGAAATTCATGGACAAGAAGAAAACAAAGACGAAATTCGTACCTTAATTTCTGGGATGGCGTATGCGAGATTCCCCAAATAGGACATCCTTGCGTACAATCTTGCTTCCGCCAAAGGCACTTTTCGCAGTAGCTTCGAGAACGATTCTCGATCGAATTGAATCTGTCGTCGTCGTCGTCGTTGTCAATCACACATTCATCGCATTCGCAACCGTCGATTTCGTTTTCGTTTTCTTTTTCGCCTTCCAATTTTGCCCCCATTTCTTCAACCAAGCCGCCCTCCTTCTCCCCCTCCTCTTTCCACAGAGATTTCACGTGCAGAATCTTCAACACCCAATTCTGATCCTGATCCGTCGCTTCCTCCTGGCTCTCCGCGACATCCTCCTTGTCCTCCACCAGAACTGAATCATCCACCGCGATTGCCGGTTCGCACCGGTTTTTACCCCCCGTCCCCAGAGATCCCAGCGGATGCCGGAAAGTAAACCCCCATGGCAAATTACTCTGCCTCACCGCCGACACCGACGGTTTATCGCTTAGCCGAAGCTCACTATTCACGGGCCCGGCCGCCGCCGCCGCGATCTGCGGCGCCACCATTCCATGGATCCCTGCCTTAAAACACAAAGCATCCATAATTGAATTGAACAAATGGAAACCCTTCCAAATCTATAACAAATATAGAAATCCCCCTAATAAATCAATCCCGTTTCCTCCTCTCCACCTGGTATACGATTCTTGATGTATATACGTATGCGTGTACGTGCGTGTACACAAAAACAACGCGTAGATATAGAAGGGTTTTCGGTGCAGGAGATTAACGTGAAGCCACAATCTTTGAATTTGAGAGCCCTAATGACGAGAATTAAGCAAATAGTGGGGCTGTTGTTTTGTAGTATGTACGAAGTATTTCAGTATTTGTAGGGAAGGGAGGGGAGAAGGTAGGAGAGAAAAAAAGGGTTCTTTCTCCTATATAGAAATTATATTTTTTGAATGATAGTAAAAATATAAAATGAAAATCTGGTGACCCAACTTGAGAAATCAATCACACCCTTTTCATTCGATTAGCGAATTTTTGGGCAAAGACTTTCCCTCTTTTGAGGGAAACACCAAAACGGAAATGACTTATCTGGCCATACAAACGCCAAACGACGTCGCCGGGCCGACACGTGCGTTTTCTGTATTGATGAATATTCAACTCAACAATTCTCAACATTAATCAACTAATAGTCCTACTGTTTTCTGAGGTTTTATCTAATAAGAGTTTAATATTTATTTTACATTCAGTGTGTCCAGTAAAAACCTTTTTAAATAAATTTGATTGATTCCACTTTAATTGCTTGTTATCATGTCTGAAAAATATCATTTTGAATTGAGAATTTTTGGATTCTAAAATATTAATACAGTTTTTATATTTTTATATATATTTTTACACATTCTTCTTATATTAGGAGTGTATTATAAATAATTATTTTATCAAATACTTGAATCTAATAATTAAATCATCTAATTAAATCAAAGTAGTGGGCTACCAGATCAACTATACAAGATATATCCGGGCGGAGGGGAGCAATTGAGCATGGGAGAGCATTTGTTCTGAAGTTCTTAGGGCACTACAGTGCAGAATTATGCTTCTCATCCCTTTATTACACACTGAATTTGTTGAGGAGTGTTGGGCATGGGGTACGAGGAGGTGTTATTTGTTAAATTGGGTTACGGTTGGTTTAATTGTGCGTTG
>MAYD01363378.1:0-11447 GCA_001909325.1 Ruellia speciosa
GTTCAAGCACTGCTCAAGAAATTAATTTGCTCAGGTGGGGTCAGTCAGGGTGTTCAGTTAGATCACATGCAAGATTCTCAAGTTAAAAGTGCACAGAAAGAGCAGAAACTGATATTTCATTAAAAATAGAAGGAAGCAGGATCATAAAACTTAAAAACAAAAGAGAAACATGGGAGGGTTTCCTGATCTAGGGTTTTAGTTCATCGTTCAAGTAGAGCGCCACCAGGTCCTCTTCCATCAGTTCCTCTCCTGTCGGCTTCTCTTTTCCCTCCTCCTCTACCTTGCCCTCATCAAACTGGGGCTCAGTCACTTTGCTTGTCGAGGTACCCTCATCAGACTGGGGTGCCTTGCCGTCCTTCTCTTTTCCTTTTTCCCCTACCACCACCACTTCCTCCATTACCTCCTTGCCCTTGCCCTTTTCGGACTGGGGCTGTGGGCCATTGATGTCCTCTGCACGGATCATTGGCAGATTGATGATCATGCGGTCTCCCTCATCCTCGATGACCGGAGGATGGTTTTCTTTGTCGTAGTCGTAGTTTTCCATAAGGATAATTGGGTAGTGGTTGCTTTCAGAGGCCGGGACAATGTGGTCCTCGTAGAGACCAAAGAGACAGCAGATTGGGAACTCACTTCCGTCGGAGTCGTAGGCATAGTATTCCCAATATCCACCTGAATCATAGTAGTGGCACGATGGGCAGTTGTATGGGGAAGACATGGTTATAGAAAACTTAGGTTGAGGAAAATGAGTTTAGAGTGAAGATTTCGTCTAGGGTTTGAGGGTTTAAATAG
The DNA here is from genome assembly GCA_001909325.1 of Ruellia speciosa. NCBI lineage: Eukaryota > Viridiplantae > Streptophyta > Magnoliopsida > Lamiales > Acanthaceae > Ruellia > Ruellia speciosa. The sequence continues at coordinate 790 of MAYD01363378.1, forward strand.
AAAGAATGGGGGAAGATGGAAGGGTGCATGCAATAGGTACATAAGGGCGATTTCTAATGTGCCTAGAGAAGGTCGGTGTAGACAGTTAATGAGGGGAAATAGGGTTAACAATGTTGGCTAGACCTAAATAAAGATATGCAATGATTGCTAAAAGATATGAAGGTTAGAGAGAAGAGTGTGTAGGGAGTGTACAAGGAATTAAAAATGACAAGAAAGGGAAAGACAATATAAGAAAATTAAACTGAAAACTAGCAGTGAGGTGGGGCGACTTTGTTCGCCTGATCTTTCGCTGGGGCCAATGGTCGGATCTGGAGGCGAGGGTGCTCCAATTTGCCTTTGTAACACCTAGTGTTTACCAGTAAGATTAATTCGGATTTAAACTGAATTAACAAATAGATCCCTAAGACTTAGTATGGATTTTTAGCGAATTAGTTATCAAAAGATAATTAATTTTGAATACGGAAAGGGAGGTCAAACAGAATCGACACTTCGAGGTCAAGGGAGTATGGATTGGGGACGTGAAAAATGAAACAAATTCCGAGAAAGAAATCAGAAAGATCTATCGCGTAAGGGAATGGACCAAGAAAATAATTAGAAGATGCTAATTATATAAGTTATGGTCCAACAAGAAATTCAAAAGTGAAGAAAAGAGATAGAAGAAATCAAAATTCGAAGTTGTCGTAAGATTTCAGCGATTGTCGTAAGATTTGGGAGTTGTTGTAGTATAATACTACGACACAGGAGGACCTCGACATACAACATAAACAGGGCGAGAAAGCTAAGGATGTTGTGTCGTGAGTCATAGTATATGTGTCGTAGTTTGCAAAACCACGACACCTCGACAGAGAAGAGGGTACATCGTGATTTTGTTTGTCGAGATTTTCAGAACCGCGACACTTCGAAAAAATCATGACAATCACGAAAGAGAATCTCGACATCTCGACACCTTGACACCTCGACACTACGACACCTCGACACCACGAGAAAACCTCGACACTTCGACAAAATTACGACAAACTACGACAGATGAAGGGAATTTGTTGGATTTTAACGCTGTGTCAAGATTTTGGTGTTGGATTCCATTTTTTTAGGGTTTAGACTAGCCTTTTGACCATTGTGTGTATATATACACACACTTAGAAACTTTTGCCCATTTTCTCCTTCATCTTCATCGTGTCCAGACCCCATTTTCCTCTCACGAATTAAAATTTTGATCCTTCATTTCGTGACCTTGCATTAGGATTTTGACGATTTTGAGCATAGATCCTTGTTCTTCACGTCAATGTGAGCATTTTGTACGGTTTAGATTTTGCATCAAGTAAATTTTTCACAAACCCATTTGAAGGATTACTGTTTACAGCCCCCATTATTTTGCACACCATGGGATTTTTCTTAGACTTAATGGAGTGGGTAAGGGAGTTGTAGTGAATTTGGAACAATATTCACTTGAATCTAAATGTCTTTGGGAAACAAGAACTAACTTGAGCATTATAGTGTTCTTGTCTTTTAACTTAATCTTCAACAAGTTTTGGGTAATAAAGAATAAATTGGTAATGGCATGTTGCAAGCATCATTTTGGAAGATGGGTTTTAAATAAACCTAATGGAAGATTTTGGATTAAAACCTTTTGGACTTAATTTTGGAACTTAATTAATTTATCCATTTTGAGTTGGATAATTGATTGGATTAAATGGTTTAGACTTGGATCTAATTGATATTCAAATTAATTGGGTAATGACAATTAAATCAAGTTTAGTATTTTTATAGGGCCAAAGCCCTAAATACTTAACCGTGGAATGATTTAATTATTCCCGGATTTGTATCACAAATCTATTTGACACATAAAGTTTATTGAATTTATTTTCAGTATTTCAAGGGCCATGACATGAATTTAATGAATATTCCCCTATGAACATTTTTATGGACTTAAGAGATAAACCTTGAATGGTTTATTCTTCCAACACCATGACTTAGAATTTCCTTTCACGATGCAAAGGAATCATCACCCATTTATGCCCATAGAATGTTGGATTTAATTATCCCTAGACATTTAAATGTCTATAATCTTTAAAGATTAAATTTAGAAGAGGTAATTAATAGAATTTACTTTGTGTTTTGAATTGGAGTTCCCCAACATAACTTGAACACGCAATTCGAGAGTGGATCTCAGTTGATCAAGTGAGGATCTTAATAGAGATCGTGACCCAGTCGAGTTATAGAAGACTGTAGATAACGGTAATGATTCATACACTCAGACACCCATAAGACCCAATTAAACTAAAGTGTCGAATTTCATTCAACCTGGTAAATTTAAATAAATGCAAGCATTTATTTATTTATTTATTCATTTATAGCTTGTGGTTGAATGCTGATAAACGATAATTATTCTGATTATCTTGTATGCTTAATTGCATTGCGTAATTATTTTCATTACTGCATTCAACGTGACTGAACGTGCCAACTTGCATATATGTATCCATTTTCCCTGTGGGTGAGTACGTTGAGTATGTATACTCACTCGTACCACATAGGAGTTTGCATTATGTGTTAAACCTGAGTTTCACCCATTGTGGAGCACACTAAGTGGGTTCTACTTTGAGCTGTGCTGCAAGTGGCTGTGCACGCAAAGGTTAGCGTCCTGAATTATGCCGCAGTTTATAGAGTGGCTCGGGGATTATGTGACGCGTGTAAAGATACGGAGGGTAGTCCGTATAAAGACACGTAAGACACCCTTGTGAGCCTGTGAGCATTGAAATGATATGCCAGGGGGTTTAGGGTGGTTGATGGTTTGTTTGGCGCCCTTGGGAGCTCGTGAGCGTTGAAATGATACGCCAGGGGGTTCAGGGTGCCACAGATTAATTGAACAATGTCGCCTTACATTTATTTTAAGTGCATTTTTATAAAATATGCATACACGATATATTATATATCCTGTTGCATGTTTTTAACTCATACTATTGGTGGATATATTGAAGATATTCCCAAATGGTCATCACACGATTTCTAAGTTGCATGTTAATTGATCTGTGTTGGATCCTTACTTAGTCTTTACAACTAATGGTGCTGCTTGTCCATCGCAGGTGTTAAACAGGGCTTGGAGGGTCTACCTTCAGCTCTAGAAGGACTTGGGAATAATGAGATTCCTAAGTATTGTGTTAGGTTGATGGAACTTTTATGACTTCCTTGTGTGCTTTAAATGATTTATATTCCGCTTCGATTATTATGTTTAACTGTTTGGATATTTATTTATTCATTCGTCATTTATTATTTGTAATTCGAACGATGTAATTTGTATAGAATCGGCTTGTATTTAGTGGCCGATGTCTCGGTGTGAGACCATTCATTTATGTAATTATTTAATCAGCTTGTATTAAATAGCTGAGTCACGACATGGGACATTTTATTTTCTTGTCAGACATTGGACTTGGCCTATAATAATTATTCTATGCACTACGTGTTTAATTGCTATTCTGAGTTGTTAAGAGAGCTGTGATAAGAGGGACTACTCTGATAGGATATGTAGATAATTAAATTGACCTGAGCACTGAGCTTATAGGGGGTTAGGTGTAGATCCCGTTATAAGTTAGGTGTGGCGGTAACGTCTTCCGAGTATAGAAAACGGGGTGTTACAGCCTTAACCCTTGTATTACAGATTCCAGCCTTGCTTTTAGATCAGCATTTTCCTGTGCCAACCTAGCAATTTCTCGCTCCATCCTTGCGACATCCTCTTGTCACCTCTTTTCTAGTTCCTTCAATCTTTAGGTTGCCTTGTCTTGGGCGTCCTGCAGATTCTTCGCCCATCGTTCCTCCATGTCGGCTCGCTGTTGAGCCCATTCTTCCTCTTGCTCCAGCATAGCTCCCTGGGTGTAACGCCTCGATTCCCATAAACCAGTCATGTTACCGCCACACCTAACTTACTATGGAATCTACCCCTAATCCCACAGTAAGTTCAATGCTCAGGCTCCTAGTTATCTTGTCCTATCAGAGTACGCTGGATTTTAGGAAGCAAAGTCTCATCTCATTGCAGCTAATCCTACTCGGGATAAAATAAAACACATAGAGCAATAATCATAAATAAAGTAAAGGTTATTACAACCCAGAGTATCAAGAGAAATGTCCCACACCGGGACTCAACTACTTAGTACAAGTCGATTATAAAATAAATTACATAAGTTCGAGAAATCAAAAGCTTGATCAAAACCTGCAACCAAATACAAAGTTAGGATGAGTCACAATAACCAAAGTTCTCACGACCTCACAAAAGTCCATCAGGTAATATCCTGATCCCCTAGATCACTTCGCGGGAGGTACGTCCTCACGGCTATCAACCCCACCTGAGATGCGAAACAGAACATCATTAGTCGTGAGACTAAGTATGGAAAGCACAAGCAACAACAAATTACGCAAGCCGACACACCATGAGACACCAAGGTCGATATATCCATAAATATTGGCCCGGAGTCTATTTAAAACTATGCAACAGGCATGAGTTGATAACAATGCTATGCAATGCACAAGTTCGAAAGCATTGAGCAGCTTAAAATCATGATTTTGAAATTATGAAACAAGCAACACCCGGATCTCCTAGCTCAGAGGAGTCAAGGTGCTATACGTATTTTTACTTGAAACTACTAGCCAAACCTTTATACGTATGGTTAATGTCGGCCTCACAACTGTCAATCTGCTACACAACTCAGGACGTCATCATATTGTGCACTCAACCGGCGACAGCTCAGACAACCCCCAATTAGTGTGCTCCACAAATTCGGAAAACCAAGCATTCATTAGAGTGGATTAAAATAAATTCTATCTCAGCGAATCAAAGTTCAGTACAGATGGATTCACCCGATCAATACAACAGAACATAGGCAGCATCAACAGAGAAGAGAGGGATCTATCTTATCAATAGTTCTCGCCCCTCAAGTAAAGTAAGGGGGACAGTTTAGTTTGCTCGACGTACCCCGGGACGGCTGCTTGCCCTTACCTCAGCTATCCTCAAATTACCAACAAACCTCATATAAGGGGAGGCTACTCCAATGAGTAGAACATGGTAACTAAAAAAATAAATTCCCTAGTGCAAGTTGGCTTAGGGTGATCAATCCAAAAGCAATCCGACGTTATCCACTCGTAGTTCCACTTTATGTATTTACGTCTTTTAAGCGATACATTATTAGTAATTTAATCGTCAATAATTAGCTCTTAGTATTTGCCAAGTCCAACGCGATGCAAGGATATAAAAATCACTTGATCGTTATTTGGTAAGCTTAATGTTTTGCATGCGATACTGTATTCAAATAAAAGTCTTGTATGCATGTGCTATGCAAAGCACGTAAGTCATACAATAAATCAATCGGCAGTTCAGAAAATAAATAATAAGGAATTTAAAATATATAAATTCCCACATCAAATTTAAATACTAAAATTAAAGACAGAATAAGCAAGAATCGCATTATAAAATAATTTATGACATACATTTAATTTAAATTTACCCGACCGAATTAAATTCGGTTAAATTAAATGGGTCTTATAGGTGCCCAATGCATGATTTCCATACCTTAATCAACAATCTTGAATAATAAACAGTAATTGAAACAGCGCTTCTAGTGGCTGCTATCGAACAAATCACTTATGAGGCGAAAATAATCCTAATTAATTATCCCGTCCAAGTGGTCATTAAGACTTAGACAATTTTAACAAATTGTCTATGGATGATTAAAATTAAGGTAGGGAATATCTCTTAATTAGGTCTTAAACCTTAAGTCCCAAAAATCAAGTCTCAAGTCCAAAGTCTTCAAGATTTCCAAAAATTCCATTTGGGTCCAATTTCTTGGAAATTCTTACAACAAAGCCCATGCCCAATTCTTTCCAATGGCTTGCAAGGGTTTAAACCCATTTCCAAGTCAATAAATTTCCAACAATTCCAATCCAACTTCAAAAATTTCCCAAATCAAAGTTTCAAGTTCAACAATTCCACAAATTGATTTCTTTAAGTCTCAATTCCTCAAGTCATCCACAATATCTTCACTCCCACATCTGAAATGTTTCCATGGCATAAAATTAGGGGCTGTGAACAGTAATTTCCCCAAAAATTTTCAAATCAAAATTCTAAACCGTACAAAGTGTTTACTTTATCGAGTGGATTTAGGATCTACGGTCGAAATACAAAAATTCCAACTTAGAAGGAGTGAAAATGGAGCTTGAAAATTCTAGGGTTGGGGGAAAGATGGAGTTCTTGGGAGCTTTCTAGACTTTGTGGAGAAGATGAAGTGTGTAAAGTGGAGAAAAAGTGCCCAAGTGTATGTCTTTATACACATAAAGTCTAGTGGAGTGGTATAAATTAAGAGAAATGGATCCCACCACTCACAGTACGTCGCCCCTGACTAGACCTCTTGACACCTGCCACCTGTCGAGGTTTTGAGGTCTAGAATGGGGTGTGTCGAGTTTTTTGCCCTGTGTCGAGTTTTTGTCGTGTGTCGAGTTTTGTGTCGAGTGTCGAGTTTCGGAGTGTGTCGAGTTGTCATGTTTGTGTCTTGTTTTGAGTAATTTATGTCGAGTTGTTGAGTTTGTCAGGTTTTTTGTTTTTTTATCGTCGAGTTGTCGTGTTTGTGTTGTGTTTTAAAAACATGACACAAAAACAAAAAAAAACCCGACAAAAACAAAAACCCCGACATCAGTGCCTTAGCGCGATCTTTGCTCTCTGTTGAATGTCGAGGGGTCTCTCTGTCGCGGCCTTTAAACCTCGACTCCTCAACACACACCTCGACGCTCGACGCCAACGCCTTAGGCTCTTCTACATCCTCTGTCGAGTGTCGAGACATTCTCTGTCAACATCTTCAACCACGACAACACCTTGCAAACCACGACATATACCTCGAAGCTCGACACTAATGCCTTAGGCCCTTCTACAGCCTCTGTCGATTGTTGAGATAGTCTTCTGTCGACTTCTTAAACCACGACAACACCTTACAGACCACGACGTAGGCTTCAAAACTTCGACACACTTCGACTTTAGGCCTTTTACCCATTTTTCATCACTTTTTAAGTTTCATGTTGGACCATATTTTATACAATTAGTTTCTCCTAATTATTTTCTTGGCCCGATTTCTCGCGTGATGAATTTTTCTAATTTTTTCTTTCCGATTCCTCTTTCAGGGATGGATTCCTTGATCTATGAAACCTTCCATTTCCATAAATCACTCATCGGAAATTTTCCACGGTTAATGTGTTTCCGTTTCCGGTCCTGGCAGTGTCAAGTCACTCATTCTATTTGATTTCCTCTTATTTTCGCACTTCAAAAATTAATTATTTTCTGTAATTAATTCGCGAAAAATTCATACTGAATTTCAAGGATTTCTTTATTAATCTGGTTTAAGCCAAATTAATTATCTTGTATAATACTAGGTATTACACTGGGCTTCCTCAAATAACTTAAGCATTTCCCGCACATGCTCTTCTTCCCTCGAAAGTATGACATCCATTCGGTCCTGCCTTCTTTTGTTACTTTCTGCCTGAGCTCTAGTGCGGCCACTCACTATCTCAGGTCCATAGTTGCCCTTGCCACAACTTCCTCTATCAGTTGTGATGGTGAGGGAGTCGCTCCGCAGTCAGTCGGAGTGTTCTAGCAAAATCTCATGGGGAGGCTGGCGCACTTATCTAGTCCCTATGCCAATCGCTGGGTGTGGCGACTGAGCTTTCGGCCTGCATGGTAGTAAAGGTGGAGGCGGGAATGACTTGGGCTTTCATGGCAATGATGGGGGTAGCTGCTATAGCTCGCTTAGTGGCACACTTTTCGCCTGATTGCCCACTTTATGAATATTTGCCTAGAAAAAATTCGCCAATTCCTTCTTGCAAGTTCCTTTCGATTATTCAGTGTTTCCTGTATTTTGGCGAACAGATCATAAACCTTTGTTATATCTTGCAATTTCCACAATTGTTCGTTCCTCCATTGCTCACTCATCCGAGTGTATTCTTGAGGATCAATCCGGCAAGATATTGATGTGGCAACATCTTTTAGTTTGCCCAGTTCTTGCCCCAGTTCAATAATGTTGCTCGTGTTTAGGTCAAGGTCCCAATCCAGGTCCTCATAAGGGCCTTCTGAACTTGATGCATAGGGAACTGGCATCTCGTTGTCCTCCACTTCCCTAAAGATTATGCCCCAATCAATCATCCTGCGTTGAGTCTCAATAATGGGAGAGTCTGAGATGTCGATCACTGGTGAAGCTTCTTATGTTGGGGGCTCTGATAGCTGATGTTCAGGGCTTTTCGCTGTAAGTGGCTGCACATCCAGCGGTGCATAGGATGTTCCTGCATCTGTCGCCAAGGGTTCACTGTAGGATTGCTCTGTCTTAGGCCTTTTGATCGCCTCCCTAGTCTCTTCCTCCTGGATTTCAGCAGTGCTTCTTTTCCTGACCGATGAGGCGGTGGTGTCCACTCCTTTCCTTTATCTTGCGGGGGAAGGATAAGCTTAGGTGAGGTGGCTTCATTCTCAACTTCTGCTGCGATTTCTTCCACGGTTTCCTCAATAGTTTCCTTTTGTTGTAGGTTTGAGATCAGATTAATGACTATGTGGGTTTCTTCCTCAATGAGGGTCAAGTCCCATCCCATCAATGCTCGCCAATCAGGGTGTTGGCGATGGGAGTGATTGCAGGCAGGGTCCTTTCTTCTTGACTTACATCTACCCCTTGTGCAATGCACATGACTTGAATTAATTGAGGATGCCCCAAGACTTCCGTCTTGTGGTAGGCTTTCTTCTGTACATCATAGTAAATGATCTCTGCAAGATCAACAACAATATTATATGATAAGCAATATGGAAAATAGCAGTAAGGTAACCTTAGTGAAGACTGGTGGGTGGATGCCAGTAATGATGAGGTCATAAACTCCAATAATGGATGAAGCCCTGGATGTATGCATGCCTTTGTGACTGCCACTGAACTCTTTGGTTGAACAACCTTTTCTGATACCAGTGACCACATAAGTTTGCGTTGGGCCTCCATGGACTGCTTGAGGAGGTCTAGCCCTTGAATGGTATTCATTGTTTTCCTTCCTTTTCTCATGGTGATCCCTAGGGGTTCCGCGATAGACTGGATGGTAAATTTCACATGTTTCCCACGTACGTAGACCATGCCCATGTGCTTATCCAAGAAGTTCGCGTAGAATTCGCAAACTAGGTCCCATAAAGTGGGTTCAAATGAATGTGGTAAAATTTTTTCCCAACCTCGCTCCAACATCCATTTGTGCAGTAAGGCACCATTCATCGCGCTTCCAGTGAAACCATTCTCGAGGATCAAGTTGAGGTGTCCACAGTTGTGGTAGCGGGTCGCTGCCAGTTCTGATGAGAATCTAGTAGAGTTAAAATTCTTGCCGGCCTCCGGTGGCCTTTGGGTTATGGCTACTTTTCCCATTCCCCGCATTGCCCCTTTGTAAACCTGTAAGTCGGGTGGTTCAGATGCAGCTTCGATCTCTTGTTCCAATAGGTCGTCGTACTTGATCTGCAGTCGTGCAAGGGGTGCGTGCTTGCCAATGAATTGGTGATTATGTGGTGCTAGTAGAGCTGATAGGGTTCCTACAGCGGCCAGTTCTTCGCCTGTGGCAACTTGCTCTGTGTCAGACATTTCGAATGATTCCTCACTTAAGGGTGCGATGTTCAGGTTAATCCTTGGTGAGACATTTCGCAGTTATTATTATTATTATTTTATTGTGTGGCTTTATTTTATCCTTTTTTTATAAGTGAGCTGCAATAAGAGGGGACTAAGCTTTCTGAAATTCAGCGTACTCTAATAAGAAAGATAATTAAGGCCTAACCATTCCGGCATACTGGGGGTTTAGGATAGATTCCCTTAGTAAGTTGAGTGTGGCGATAACATGTCCGATTTTAGAGAATTAGGGTGTTACACTGTCCAGTGCCTTGGAAGGCATTGATGGCTGCAGCTAGCCCGCGTAGGCTATCTGTCTGGGTGGGTAGGCTTGGGCCGAACAACTTGTTACTGTCGTAGCATTGTTCTTCTTATTTCTATTCCTTTCGTGGTTGCTTCTTTGTTATCTTTCGGGCATAATTGCTCTAGATGTGAATTATATATTTTGAGTTCTCAAACTATTATTATGGAGCATGTGCTGATGTATGGCTTTGGAAAGCCTTAAGCATATTGTTATGTTGCCGAGTTTGTTAAATCTGGGTATTTTGTTCATAAGGGATTCTGGAAATGAGTGTGTTCATGCATGGAATTCTGAATTTTCTGAATTTAATATGTTGTGGGACCTGGGAATATTCAAATTTTGGTTGATCCAAAATTAAGTGAATCTGAATCTGTGTTGGATGTTAGTGAAAAACAGTTGGTAAGGGGATGAATTTGTTAGAATTTTGAAATCGAATCTATGTTTGGAAGATGGTTGAAATTCGAGATGAGTGTCCTGTTATGTCTTGATGAGATATTGAATTTGAAAATTGAATTGTCTGCTTGGAAAAGAGTGAAATCGAAATGTTGTTTTGATATTCTTGATATTGAGAAGTGATTTTTGAATTGTTGTCTTGATGTGTGAATTGAAATCGAGATGTCTATCTGAATAAAGAGAAGAAAAATCGAGATGTTGTTTTGATGTTGTTGTAATATTGATGATTCTTGATTCTGCCTGATCGTGATATTGAATTGAAATCTGTT
>MAYD01363404.1:0-10939 GCA_001909325.1 Ruellia speciosa
GTGAATTCTTGACTAATTTGGCTTTGTTGTATTATAAATACATGCACATTGGTGCATGAAAATCAATTACAAGAATTCCTCATTTTTCATTTCATCTGGCTGCTCCTCTATTTCTTTATTTTCTTTTCTTTCATTTCCATACAACAACACTCACTACACACATATATTACATATATATTAAATATTCACAACACGTTATCAGCATGATAGCAGATCGGGGTTCTGTCAAAGAAAATACTGTGAATTTACGGAGAATATCCAAAAAATATGGATGCTCGAAGCTCAAAATTGAGTAAAGCCGAGGATGATGTTTGTCTCATTGACAGTGCAACTACGCACAACATTTTGAAAAACAAAAATTATTTTTCCCACCTGAAGATGGGAAAATCCACCGTTTATACGATCGGTGGCATGTCGAAATTAATTGAAGGCTCTGGAAAAACTACTGTATTCCTCCCTGAATGAGCGAAAATTGTGCTTGGAAATGCACTATTCTCAAGCAAAGCTCGAAGAAATCTGCTGAGCTTCAATAATATTCGCAAAAATGGATATCATATTGAAAAATCAAATGAAGCAAATAATGAGTATCTCCTGATTACTCAAATCATCGCTGGAAAGAAAATTGTGAAAAAAAAATTGCAGAGCTTATCCTCCGGCTTATATTATGCCAAGCTATTTGCCGCCGAAACACATCATCTTGTAGATATGAAATCTACTAACTTTTATTACATGGCATGACAGACTTGGGCATCCCAACAGTATAATGCTGAGGTGAATAATTGAAAACTCATCTGACAATCCGTTGAGAAATCAGAAAATACTGAAATCAAATGAATTCCCATGTGCTGTTTGTTCTCAGGGAAAATTAATTATCAAGCCATCACCAACAAAAGTTGGAAATGAATCCCTAGATTTTTTGGAAAGAATCCATGATGATATATGTGGACCCGTAGATCCACCTTGTAGACCATTTAAATACTTTATGATGCTTATTGATGTTTCATCATGATGATCCCACGTGTGCCTATTATCTACTCGAAATATGGCATTTGCCAGATTACTCGCACAAATTATTAAATTGCGAGCGCAATTTTCAAACTATCCAATAAAGAAAATTCATTCTGGATAATGCTGGGGAATATTCATCACATGCATTTGATGATTATTGCATGACTATTGGAATTACTGTGGAACACCCTGTTCCCCATGTGCATACACAAAATGGAATGGCTGAAGCATTTATTAAGCGATAACAATTAATCGCCAGACCATTATTAGTGAAATCCAAACTCCCCGTGTTAGCTTGGGGACATGCTATATTGCATGCAGCAACACTGATGAAAATAAGGCCGACAAGTTATCATTGTTATTCCCCTGCACAATTAGTTTTCGGGAAAGAGCCCAATATATCTCATTTGCATATTTTTGGGTGCGTGGTTTATGTCCCCATTGCACCACCTCAACGCACAAAAATGGGCCCCCAACGAAGATTGGGTATTTATGTCGGATATGAATCACCCTCTATTATCAAATATCTTATACCAACAACGGGTGATTTATTTACTGTAAGATTTGCAGATTGCCATTTTGATGAATCACACTTCTCGACATTAAGGGGAGACAATGATCAAATGCAAAAGGAAATTTCTTGGAAAATGCTGCTAAATTTCATCGATCCTCGTACAAGGCAGTGCGAATTAGAAGTACAAAGAATTGTACATTTGCAAAAAATTGCAAATCAACTACCTGATGCTTTCAATGATGTTGCAAAGGTTACAAAATCATATATTCCAGCAGCAAATGCACGTGCTAAAATAAATGTCCTAGAAGGACAAATGCCGAGTGCTAATGAATCTACTGCACGCCTGAAGCGTGGTAGACCTTTGGGTTCCAAAGATAAAAATCCACGAAAGAAAAGGATTGTACACACAAATGATGATAATCATGTGTCTCAGGAAACCACTGAAAAAAATTCAACCCCTGAAGAGGTTGATCATGATAACCTTAATCCTGAGCAAGATGAAGCTATTGAAACTTCATTTAATTACGCTTCCACTGTGAAGTATTAGAACCGGAAGGAAACAAAGATTGATAATGCTTTTGCATACAATGTGTCACTCGATATAATGAAAAATGACGAGGATCGTGAACCCAAATCGGTTGATAAATGTCGGCGAAGAGATGATTAGCCAAAATGGAAAGATGCGATCCAGTCTGAATTAGACCCACTGGCTAAAAAAAGGTCTTTGGACCTATAGTTCAAACACCAGAAGGTGTTAAGTCAGTTGGATACAGATGAGTATTGTGCGAAAAAGAAATGAAAATGACGAAATCGTCAGATATAAAGTAAGGCTTGTAGCCCAAGGCTTCTCCCAAAGCCCGGGAATTGATTTTGAAGAAACATATTCTCCAGTTATGGACGCGATAACATTCAAATATCTCGTAAGCCTAGCAGTACATGAAAATCTTGATATGCGTTTAATGGACGTCGTTATTGTCTACCTTTATGGCTCGCTAGATAGCGATATTTATATGAAAATCCCTGAAGGGTTCAAAATGCCTGAAGCATTCAAATCAAAGCCAAATGAATCATATTCCATTAAATTACAAAAATCATTATATGGGCTCAAGCAATCTGGACGCATGTGGTATAACCGTCTCAGTGAAAGTTTGATCAAAGAAGGTTAAGTAAACGACCCAATTTGTCCATGCGTCTTTATAAAGAAAAATGGGTCAAAATTTGTGATCATTGCAGTATATGTTGACGATCTTAATTTGATCGGAACTCATGAAGAAGTTCAAACAGCTGTTGAATATCTGAAAAAGGAATTTGAGATCAAAGATTTTGGAAAAACCAAATGTTGTCTTGGTTTGCAAATTGAGCACTTTGAAAATGGAATTTTTGTCCATCAAACCAGTTATGCTCAAAATATACTGAAACATTTTTTGATAGATAAATCACATTCGCTAAGCACTCCAATGGTCGTCAGGTCTCTCGATCCAGCAAAGGATCCATTTAGACCTAAAGAAGAAAATGAAGAGGCACTTGATCCAGAAGTACCATATCTTAGTGTCATTGGTGTATTAATGTATCTAGTCAACAACACAGACCTGATATAGCATTTGCTATAAACTTATTGGCAAGATTCAGCTCTTCTCAAACTCGACGACATTTGAATGGTATCAAACACATCTTTCGATATCTCCAAGGAACAATCGATATCGGGTTATTTTTCTCTAATAACTCTGGACATGAATTGCTTGGATATGCCGATGCTGTGTATCTATCGGATCCGCATAAAGCCAAATCTCAAACTGACTATATATTCACTTGCGGAGGAACATCCATCTCCTGGAGATCAATGAAGCAGACCTTAACTGCTACCTCTTCGAATCATGCCGAAATATTAGCAATTCATGAGGCTAGTCGAGAATGTGTTTGGTTGAGATCGATGACCCACTATATCCTGAAGAATTGTGGGTTAGTTTCAGAAGGAAAAGTTCCTCCAACTATATTGTATAAAGATAATGCAGCTTGCATAGCCCAATTGCAAAGATGATACATCAAAGGAGATAGAATGAAGCATATTTCGCCAAAATTCTTCTTTACGCATGATCTACAGAAGAATGATGAAATCGATGTGCAATAGATTCGATCAAGCGACAATTTGGCGGACTTATTGACCAAGGTATTGCCAACTGCTACATTCGAAAAATTGATAAAGAAGATTGAAATGCGGCAGTTAAAAGATCTCAAATGATGTACAAAACAGGGGGAGAGAAAAACACAAGAATACTATACTTTTTTTCCTTCACTAGGATTTTTTCACACAGGGTTTTTTCTTAATAAAGTTTTAACGAAATATATTCTTTGTATTATGAGCATTCAAGGGGGAGTGTTGTAATATGCATACACATTGTCAAGCCACCATTTTTGATAAAAAAGTGTGAATACCTATCCATTTTCTCCCTTAACCATTAAGCCTCCACCATGCCTCATTTTTTAAGAAAATGAAATGTGAATTCTTGACTAATTTGGCTGTATTATAAATACATGCACATTGGTGCATGAAAATCAATTACAAGAATTCCTCATTTTTCATTTCATCCGGCTGCTCCTCTCTTTATTTATTTTTTTCTCATTTTCATACAACAACACTCACTACACACATATATTACAAATATATTAAAGGGTCATTGTCTTGCTGGATTCTACCAAACCCACCCCATAGCAAGGTGACTAGGTGTTGGGTCCATGATTTGTCTAGTTGCGCTAGATTGATCGTTGTTTGATTTTTAAGATGATTGTTGAAATAACAATAATTTCAACAATCATCTTAACAAACCATTGTTGTTTCAGGCCCCACACACAATTCTACCGGTGAGGCGGTGGGATCCGAGAAGCTATTTTACGGATAGTTGTTATCTTTGACTAAAATTCCCACTCCCAGAGATCAGACTGTCTGTGAGCTTGACATTATCATTGGCAATTGAACACTGCGATAAAAAGATTCTGCTTTCGGCTTCCCGTTTAATCATCCAATATTTGGTGGTGGTGGTGACAGAGAATCCGTGAAGATGGGATCTTTGATGACGGAGAACATAGAGGAATCGGAGCCCCGGGAACCGATTCTGTACGTTAATGGGGTCCGTCGAGTTTTGCCTGATGGGTTGGCTCACCTTACACTTCTGGAGTATCTCCGAGGTAAGCCCTTTGGTTTTTGGATGCTTTGGAGAAGGGGGAGAAATTATTTGTTTGTTTTTTTGATTTGACTTGGTGTTGTAATAATTGTTTTTTAGCTGATGATTGAAATGGGCTACTATTGGGTCAGAGGTTGTAAGTTTTGGAAAAGAGCACTTTTGTTCTGACTTTTGTGAAGCATCTATCTTTAAACTTTATGTAGGCAGCATGCTATAATTTATGCAATTTATGGCGCCAGTGTAATGGCACAAACACCCTAAGGTCCACTCCCAGGGAACTATCCACTGGACCTACTTTATGCAGGTCTACGGTGACAATAGGGATCTAGAATCATTTATAAATTGGCTTTACTGAAGATTATATCTGCATCTCGTAGGTTTTGCCCTTTGTTAAATGTTGAGACAATGAGATTGCAACTGACTTTTGTTGGACATTGGATTTAAATTCCTAATTGCATTTTACGATTTGTGCTTTTGTTTAGTATGTTTGGAGCATCTCGACTTCTTCAACTGTTATTATTAATAATTAAGATTAATAAGTTGCATAATATTTCATTGCTGCTGGTCAATTTGCAACCCAAAATGGGATGGAGGAAATGTTTTAGACTTTTAGTTTAGAAATGCATTCGAAGGTCACAGAATAATCTTTGAGGTGAACCACCCTCTTGCATGAGGTATATTAGCTCAAGATATACTTGATCTTTACTCTGCATTTGAAAACATTGTGTTTAACCTTTAGTTTATTATTGCCGGATATAATGGCAAGTTATATCTGGTTTATTTGATAAATGAAATCCTTAAATTTTTAGTGCTTATTCTTTTAGAAGAAACTGTTGAAATGGATGGAAGGGCCGAGGGCGATAGATAGGTGTTTTGCAAGCATAAATAGCATGGGCATGTGACTTTGGAACAAAGAATACCGGTTATTGGTCTTATATATGATTATATGGTGTCCCCAGAGTCTTGATAATTTAGGCATCTTATTTTCAAAAAGTCTTCTTTCAATTGTGAAATCAAGTTTATTTGGTTACTGGTAGCATGGGCAAGATTGGGACAAAAATGAGAGATTTGAATTAGTACATATGATGATTGCTATTTTGAGGAAAATTATTTTCATAGAATAAGTAACAATCTATAGTCCCTATCATTTTTTTCATTTCGGCCAATGCCGGAATCCTAGCACCTTGCATTTCACATGGGTACTCCTTCATCCACTAATTGATGCTTATATGTATGTTTATCTTTATTTAAGGTTTTCTGTGCTGCTACCATTAAAATCTTGATTGACCTGCATTTCTGTAAATAATATTGTTCAATTTTAATTGTGGCACCATCTTCTTTTTTCACCCTTAATGCAGATATTGGTCTGACTGGTACGAAACTTGGGTGTGGTGAAGGAGGTTGTGGAGCATGCACCGTGATGATTTCTTACTTCGATCAAAGTTTAAGGAAATGCATGTGAGTATCTCTCTCGGAAATTGCACCTTTTCAGTTATATAAAAGGAATAAAAGATATTAATGTCTCTCCTGCCAGAACTAGAAAACTAATTGGTGGTTTGGTTCTGAGATGACTTGCAACTCAACTTCCCCTACATTCCTTAATTTCGTACTGTAGGTTCTAACTGACGCATGGGGCAGAGAAATTTTATGCCTTGGTATTGCTGAAATTTTGATTTTTGAAATTTTACAAATATGGCTTGGTATTGCTGAAACTTTGTATTCTCAGCAATGAATGGACAGAGTTGATGAAAATTTCAATTTAATAAATAATGTGGGCTGTAAATATGATATTTTCACAACCTATTTGTAGATTGTTGAATCCATTGCAAATACTGATAAATTTTCTTATAAAAAATAAAGTTAAAAGAATTATTTATATTGTTTTCTTTCAAAAGCATTGTTTGTATTTGTTTTTAGTGTGCGTCTATGAATTTGCTATCAGTGTCAAAGTATTAGTAATACTTATATGTATGCATATAATTCTATATGTAACAACTATTTTGCTGTACTTCTCTAATCACATTGTTTTGCCTTTCTAAAGATCAGGCCTAGCATCTGTTGGACATGTGAAAGTTTGTCTTAGCTCCACCTTTTTGTGATATTATCTGTGTATCAAGTTACCCTGTACTCATAAAAAGGTTATTTGGTTTGTGTTGCATCACATAACTTCAAGGCTTTATCTGGCCTCTGTTCTTCCCAGCAAGTTTCTCTAGATCTATTGGACAAATCAAACGATAATTGGGTTGCTACTTGTGTTAGTAATCTCTTGTTATATTTGCAGGCATCTTGCAATTAATGCTTGCTTGGCTCCTTTGTATTCTGTTGAAGGAATGCATGTGATTACTGTTGAGGGTGTTGGTAATCGTAGATATGGTTTACATCCAGTCCAGGTACACTACTTGTTTAGTTTCATTATCGGAATGAGATTGTACGAGAGAGGATAGTATTGAGTAACAAACCCACAAAATCCAAATGACAGTACTTTTAACTCCTGCATTCACTGTTGGATACTGCACTATGCTTTACTCTAGAAAATGAAAAATGTGGTGGATTTTATATGGAACATATAAAAACGATTTAGTGTATTCATTATGTAGATTGAGGGACTTAAATTATGGTATCTTTTAATTTTTGTTGAGGTAATTGCATGTTCACCAAATTTATATCATTGTAGTTCTAACAATTGTCAAATGTGATGCAACTCCTAAAAATGGATAAAATCCTTACAATATTAATCTTAGTCAAGATGTGATAGTGACAGCAATTCTTGCCACGATTATAGAATATAGCAATAGGTTTTGGGATCTGGGAATCGAAATGATTCTCAATACTTTGTTTTCGAAAAATTTGTAAAGCATTTAGAAAATGAGAAGAATCCGTGGTTTTGATGTGGCATCATTCCAATTCTGATTTTGATTCTCAATTCCACAACTCTTATACTGAACTCCCCCTTCATAGATAAGATACTTTAATTCTTCTTTTGTGGTATACCCGCTTTGCATTCCTGAACTGTTATTCTGATACCTCTTAAACTTTTAGGAATCATTAGCACGGTCACATGGCTCACAATGTGGCTTTTGCACTCCTGGTTTTGTTATGTCCATGTATGCGTTGTTGAGATCATCTGAACGACCACCTACAGAAGGGGACATTGAAGAAAATCTTTCTGGAAATTTATGTCGATGCACTGGTTATAGGCCTATAATGGATGCATTTCGCGTGTTTGCACGGACAGATGATGCTTTGTACACTAATACATCGTCCTCCGGTAATTCAAATGGGGAGTTTACTTGCCCTTCAACTGGTAAGCCATGTTCTTGTGGACAGAATTTTAAGAATGATAAGCACACAGGCCAAAGCATTATCTGCCACAGCAATAATCTGAAGCCAATCTCTTTCAGTGATATTGATGGAGCTGCATACACTGACAAAGAGCTTATTTTTCCTCCGGAGCTTCTGTTAAGGAAATTAACTAATTTATGTCTGAATGGGTCAAATGGGCTCAAGTGGTATCGCCCATTGAGGCTTCAACATGTACTTGACATAAAGGCTAGGTATCCGGATGCCAAATTAGTTGTTGGCAGCACAGAGGTCAGTATTGAGACAAGGCTTAAAAGTTTCCACTATCCAGTTTTGATCCATGTTGCTCAAGTCCCTGAACTTAATCAATTGATGATGAAAGATGAAGGCTTGGAGATTGGAGCAGCAGTTAAACTTTCAGAACTAGGCAAAGTATTAAAATCAGTTTTAGAGCAACGTGCTTCTTATCAAACTTCATCTTGTAGATCAATCCTTGAACAATTAAAATGGTTTGCTGGTACACAAATAAGAAATGTTGCATCTGTTGGTGGAAATATTTGTACTGCTAGTCCTATCTCGGATCTCAACCCTCTGTGGATGGCTGCTGGAGCAAGTTTCCGAATATCTGATTGTAAAGGGAATACACGAACATGTGCTTCGGAAATTTTTTTTCTGGGATATCGCAAAGTGGATTTGGCGAGTAATGAGATCCTTCTTTCAGTTTTTCTCCCTTGGAATCAGAAGTATGAATTTGTGAAAGAATATAAGCAAGCTCATAGGAGAGATGATGATATTGCTATTGTGAATTCTGGTATGCGGGTCCACCTGGAAGAAATAGACCAGAAATGGATAGTTTCAGATGCGACCATTGTTTATGGGGGGGTTGCTCCTTATTCTATTTCTGCAAAGAAGACGAACAAATTTTTGTTGGGGAAATGTTGGAACAAAGAATTGTTGCAGGGTGCTTTGGAAGTACTGGAAAAGGACATTCTACTAAAGGAAGATGCACCAGGAGGCATGGTGGAATTTAGGAAATCTTTAATCTTGAGCTTCTTCTTCAAGTTTTTCTTGTGGGTTTGTGAAGAAATGGATGGATTTGTGTCATTCGGTGAAAAAATTCCAGCATCTCATCTTTCAGCAATAAAGCCAACTTACCATCTTTCAGTTGTGGGAAGTCAAGATTATGAGATTATAAAGCGTGGTAGTGCTGTTGGAGATCCTGCAATTCATCTATCATCGAAACTCCAGGTGGGATGTCCATAAGACAAATCTGCCTCCTAACTGTTGTTATTTGTGCAAGCTGATTCTCAGTTGTTTTCCACATGTTGATACATAGGTGTGTGCAATCATATCTGCACATGTTAAAAACCGTATTGTAGACCTCCTTATTTTATTTTTGGCTTCATGTCCTGGTACGAGTGTGGCTTCATGTTCAAAACTGTAAATCTGGACGTGAAGAGATTGCTGGTAATCGTGATTTGCTTATGTTGGCAAGCTATTGCTAGGATGTGATGATGATTTAATCTATGAGAAGAGGATTTAATATTCTAGTATTTTCTCGGCATCTGAATCATACGAAACAGTTGTTTTTGCTGAGGCTTCCTGTATTTCAGGGATAAATGTAGGCTTGCTGGTTTTCCTGTGCAACACAACAGAAAGCCGCTTTCAAGCATGGAATATAAATGGGCTTAGTGATTCCTTGTGTTGATGCCTTAGCTCTGCCAAGCCTCTTATGTAAATTCTGATATGGCCGCAGCTTTTGTATCAATGAATGAATGATTGATTATAAATGTCAATTTTTGGTATTAGGATTTGTTTACATGTGTATCTTCTTTGAGGTGAGTTGACTGAATTTTGGTTTCTGATAGGTTACAGGGGAGGCAGAGTATATAGATGATGTGCCAATGCCACCTAACGGTTTACATGCAGCATTGGTGTTGAGTAAAAGGCCTCATGCTCGTATACTTAAGATAGATGATGCTTCAGCAAGATCATCTCCTGGGGTTGCAGGAATTTTTTTCGCCAAGGATATCCCAGGGGACCCAATGATTGGGCCCATTGTTGCAGATGAGGAACTTTTTGCTTCAGAGGTTGTCACATGTGTCGGTCAGGTAATTCTTCTGTAGAGGAGTTTACTCACCAGTCTCTGGTATGTATGTGGTTGTGTTAAAGCATATTCCTGCCCCCTAAGCTTATCTTTGTTACCATGTTTTTATTCCTAAGGATAAGGAGATTCCTTTATAGCAGAAAACACTCAGCGAAAATATGCATCCTTAATGTTGGCTTTGTGATGATTAATGACCCCATCTACGGAGTAAAGCATTACTGAGAAAACTTGAAGAATGAGTTTCTATTCATCTTGTGTTAACAACTAGCCAAGAGGATTGATGAGATAGACATTAAATGAAGCCATCCAAACATACTTCATAACAACATTGTCACCTCTAAAATAGGGTAAAACGAGTTACATTCTTCATATATACTATTGGAGTTGTCATAGTTAAACTCATATTCTAACAAATTAAATTGCAGAAATAGAAGTTGGAAACCTGATTCCATTTTTGCTTTGCATTTTTTTCTTCTTGTCTTGTACTTAAAAGAGTTCATCTTTATATCTTTCAGCCTATTGGGGTGGTGGTGGCTGATACTCATGAAAATGCAAAGCGCATTGCTCAAAAAGTCAATGTTCAATATGAAGACCTGCCAGCAGTCTTATCCATTGAAGATGCTATCAAGTCTAATTGTTTCTTTCCCAGTACTGAAAGATGTCTTACAGAAGGGGATGTGGACCTTTGCTTCTTGTCCAATCAATGTGACAAGGTTGTAGAGGGAGAGGTGCATATAGGAGGTCAGGAGCACTTCTATTTGGAGCCAAATGGTTCTTTAGTATGGACTGCTGATGCGGGAAATGAAGTTCATATGATCTCATCTACCCAGG
>MAYD01363504.1:0-16250 GCA_001909325.1 Ruellia speciosa
GTTTAATAGGTGATATTAAATTAAATAAAACGAAAAGGATAACTAATATCGAAACATCCTTCCAAACTAAGAAAGCTCCCCTAAACCTGCAATAATATTTGATTTTTCTCATCAGGAAAAATAAATACTACCCCATTCTAAATCTGCAATGTTTTTTTTGTGCATTTATCAATACATAATTTTAATTATTAATATCATTAATTATCGATAAATAAAAAATATATAAATTTAATATTTTAAAAATATACATAATTTAATAATAGTCTACGTGACTATATTTTTCCTTAAATATAAACTATAGTCGAGGCCGTGTGAAAGCGTAAGGAACTATAACATACTTCTATATTCATTTATTTTCTCTCTGCGGGAAGAAAATATCTATTTGATATCGTCGGACCTCGATCTTCCCAAAAAATTCATCGCAAATTTGAGAATTGAGGGATTCTGAACTGAGATTTTTGCCATGTCGATGCTCGATACCTTCTTCAAACAGCGCTTCAACGCTGCTAAATGGTAATAATACCAATTTAGTTTGCTTTTATTTGATTTGTGGGTTTATTTTAGGTTTCTTTGTCCAGCTTATTCTCTTGATCTTGTTTTGATGATCGTCAAAATAATAGAAATTGATTATCGGGCGCGAATTTTGAGTGGGTAATGGGTAGTTGTGTGAATCCACAAACTAATTGAAGTGTTTTTTTGTGGTGCAAAATTACAGTAAAACTTTGCTGAAGCTCACAATCCCTAGGATTAAGTTGTTGAGGAATCGACGAGAGATTCAGTTAAAGCAGATGCGAAAAGAAATTGCCAAGCTGCTTGAAACTGGTCAAGAAGCAACTGCTAGAATTCGGGTACTGAAATACTTCAATTTTCTTGATTTTGTTTTGTTAAATGTTCATCTATTTGGCGATTGTGGGAACCCACTGAGAGGTTATTACAATTTATAAGATTTGAAGCACCTCTCTGATGAGATAGTTATAGGCTATATGGGGCTATTATTATTATTTTTCTTTATCAGGTGGAGCATATCATAAGAGAAGAGAAGATGATGGCGGCACAAGAAATAGTTGAGCTCTTTTGCGAGCTTATTGCTGTCCGCCTTCCAATTATTGAAGCACAAAGGTACTTTATATTCTTTTCATGGTTGTTTTTCTATGGTAGATAAACAATAATAACTATGTTTTTGTAGTACTGAGCAATTGTAATAGCAGAAAAGAAGCAGTTTTAATGGGGTTTTAGCATTGTTATCCTAGAAATATTGGAAAAACTGGTGTCCTGTTTTCAGTAGTTGGAAATTGGCCTAATCTAATCAATTCTCAAGGATATATAATACAGTCTTATTTGTTACTGAAATGTCTAGAACTATAAATTTAGGAAACGACTGACAAATTTTGTGGTCCATGTGTGGTGTTTATGTTTAAGGGGTTTGTGTGCGGCTGTGTGCACTTGTTCCTGAAAATACGTGCAAGCCCATATTTTCACTCATAAAAATTTTTCACTTTAGATTGACAACATCTGTGATTTAAATCACTCTTATCTATATCCTTACATTCTTCCTGTTCTGTGTTATCTATGGATTGATCCTGTCCTTCACTTAGAAACTTTTGACTAAGATTTGTGCCATTCTAAACATCTAATTGAATGACTGGCTCCCAAATCATATTAGTTGTCCTTATTTGCTCCATTTTCATATGTATAAGGCAAGGGAAAAGAGGTGGATAGAGGATGGTGGAAGTTCAGAGTCCTTAAATAATATCCTTCCGATCCTCAACTTCTTTTTGACATGAGAATCTTTGTGGAGTTTTATTGGGAATCGGAAGTAGTGATATTTGACCTATTATTTATTTCTATGTTAATGGTTATGTCTAGTATGTGTAGAGTAGTTTGGTTGTGTTATGGTTATGTTTGGAATTCTCAAGACAAAACCAAAACACTTGGGCCAAACACCTACTTTTATTTCATCAAAACTCCCTCAATGATTTCCAAACTCCACATATTTATAGCCAAGGAATTATGCTACAACTATAAAATGACTCTAATTTAAAGAACTCTAATGCTAAAAGCTGGTACAAATAATCAATCCAAATCCTAAGAATCACTCTAAATCCTAACTACTCAAATTTATCAAATCCAATAAGATAACCAATAAAATCTAATAATCAAATCAAAAGGAAAACAAATAATAAAATAAATCAATATTGATTCTTCAGCTTATGGAACTCATTTGACTTCCAGAATTTGATTTTTAACAGTCATGATTCTAATCAAGATTTTGGGTCAGTTTCCAAATCTTCCATTGTATTCTGTAAGTAGAGGTTTTGTTAGAGTATATACGATCTTTAGTTTTTGACATGGTATTAGGTTTTCCCTGGTATTTCAATGCAAGTTTTGGTTAACCACACCAAATATGAAATATCAATTTCTTCGTGGCCAAACATGCCTTTAAATCTAAAACATCCTAATCTATCAAACCCACTGATGTGCAACACAATGCTACTATGACTTCAGAGGTCTCTACCTTCTGTCTCCATCAACACCACCACTGGTGTCAACCCATTGATTCTTCATGTTTTCATGCTCTTCGTTTCATGTTTGTTTTTGCCTCCCATCTCTTCTCCCTCCATTACGTTTGTGGCTGCACAACATTGCTTCTCTAATCAACTAAATCAGTCCTGTTGCCATTGGATGTTTTCACTTGTGAGACTGTGGGCACTCCTGTGTTTAATGCACTTAATGGTTGAAGTCCTATTGGATGATGGCACAGATTTGTTTAGTGTTTGATTGATGCAGTGGGTGTGCTTTTTGTGCATCGTGGAGCTGTTTCTTCAAGTTGGGTTTGTTTGATTTACTTTTTATTTTTTTGGGTGTGTTGTATTATTTTCATAGTCTCTGTTTGAGACGAGTTCTTTGTTGTATCAAAGTGCTGAAGATGTTGCCCTTCCATCTGCTAAACAATGAGGATGATTGATGTCAAATGTGAGGACTGTCTTATTCCATGAATGTCATTGGTTTCAAGTTGAACTTGTTTTTCATGCTTGTCATGCTGCCCAAGTGCAAAAGTGTTGGGAAATAGAAGTTATCTTTGAACTATTATTTGGTTCTATGTTAATTATAAGGTTTAGTGTGTTTAGGATTAGGTTGGTTGTCTCAGGCATTCTCAGCTTCCAACTCTTGCATTGTAGGATGCTTTGTTATGTTATTTAATGGGAAAATACAATCTTCAGTCTCTAACTTGAATAGTCTTTAGGAACTCAGTTGTGTATGGTGTAAACATTTCAGGGAATGCCCTTTGGATCTGAAAGAGGCAATCTCCAGCGTATGCTTTGCAGCCCCAAGGTGTGCTGACCTTCCTGAGTTGCAGCAGGTGCAAATGCTGTTTGCTGGAAAATATGGTAGGGAGTTCGTGGTAGCAGCGGCAGAGCTTATGCCTGAATGTGGTGTTAATCGACAGGTTTCGCCAATTATCCTTGCTGCAGCAATGTATACACTCATTTCTTCTTTCCACATTTTCAATTAATTGCGTAATTGCAGTTGGTGGAGCTCTTATCTATTCGAGCTCCTGCACCTGATGTAAAATTGAAGCTACTGAAGGATATTGCTGAGGAGCACCAGCTTGATTGGGATGCAAGTGCGTCTGAAACGGAATTGTTGAAGCCACATGAGGACTTACTGGTAACAAACACACTGCTGTTGAAGTGCCTTTCCATGTTCTGGGCTGACATATGTCTCCTTAACTTTGCAGAATGGTCCAACACAGTTTGTTGCGGGTTCCAAACTGCCCCTACCGGAAGAGAAGCACAATGACACAACTTACATGGCACCAGAACCAACTACTGCTCATGAGCAGTCTGATTCCGATGAAGATTTTGATATCATAGATTTTCCTGATGTTCCTAATGCACCGTTACAGTCGCATAAAGGTGCCGCTTCAGCCCCTGAAATGTTGCCTTTTCCTGCCTCTGCACTTTCCGATGTTGATGATCAAGAAGAACTAAAATCTTCTGAAGAGTACTCCAATCATTCTCACTTGGAGCCTGAGAGAGTGGTGCAAGAGAAATCAACCATAGAGGAAGATGGATTACCCAAAATTCCATCCAGTTCAAATGTTGACAAACAGTTTGTGCCATTCATGACTCCTCCTCCATCACAACCTTCACCACAACCTGCATCATTGTTGCCTGCAAGAGAGCTAAATACACCTCCCCCTATCCCAAAGATAAAAAGTGATAATGTGGATTTACAAGATGTATTAGCTGCTGCACATGCAGCTGCTGAAACGGCTGAGCGTGCTGCAGCAGCTGCTCGGTCTGCAGCTAGCATTGCTCAGCTGAGGATCAGTGAACTTGTCAAAAATAAGAATGATCATGCGTCAGTTCCCTCTGTTGAGAACCCATTCCATCTCAACAAACTCAAGTCAGATGTGGGGGAAAATAGTGATTTAGGTAAGCAGAACTCGATCAGTGATGACAGTTCTTTTTCTTCACCGAGCCTAAATGGTGGTGGAGGACATTACTTGAACAATCATACAGCTGCTCCTCCATTGCAGTATGATCCACAAGTGGCTATGGATCCATCTTCACCGGGAAGCAATGTTCTCCATACAGGTACGGGGCATCATCAACCACAGAGGTTACCGTCTATGGATGATGAATCGTATTTCTCATATCCTAACTTGTTCACACCTCAAGGATCAAACCCCAGTTCTCAATCGCAGTCATTTAAAGACTCCAAGTGAGCAGTGAGATTATTTTCATATGTTCATATTGGTTGTCTTTAAGAAATAAATTCTTGTCTTTTGAGGTAACTTGAGCTTTATATGATGCGTAGTTTTTATTTTATCTTTACGCGCATTCAAACTATAGTCTACATGGTGATGGTGTGAGTTGTTGGCCCCTTTCGTATATTCTAAACTAGCGAAAACGCTTTGATCCTTTGTATACAACCGAGAAGAGTTCCCAATAATAGTATTGTGTTCCCTCATTTCAAATTAGTGAGTCAAGTGATTACAATTCTTGATTATTGCTTGTTTGGCTTTGGTCATTGCTGTCTTGCTGATACTCCTTAAGGCCTAAGCAGATATGAGATTTATGGACACTTGATATCACCCTCGAACATGCATGAACTTTCCACTCTCCATTTCTTTATCTATAGTTTTTACTTGAGTACTTGAAGTCCGCACTTCGTATTTAGGCCAAGTGAATGTGTGATTCTTAGAACTGGATGATGTTGCTCTAGAGTCTAGACTCTTGTGGCGACAAATATACCAGTTGTAGTCCTTCTATATGCAAAGAACATATTATAGATTTGTTGTTTAGATGCTTTGAGAAGAAATGAGTTTGAAAATTTTGAAATTTTGTTTGAAGGATGGTGATGTTTGTAGGACACGCTGGATTTCATTTTATTTTTAAGTACAATTCACAGCAGCACGAATCCAAGGCCTTTACATTCTTCCAGTGGGAGTTGACAGTTGGGATATTATAATAAAATTGGAAGAAACTGTTTAATTTAAGTTGGATTGATATACAGGACTGTGTGTGTACATACCATGAATTCCAAATTACCTGATGTGAGGTATTTGGAAATATCAGGATCATGCGAATAAAGTGTTACTGTGTTAGCAACGCGAAACGAGAAGATGATACTTACTAAACTGAATGAAGTTTAAATTTGAGATAAAGAGTCGTTTAATTTAAAAGTTTGCCTCAATAAGCTACGAGTCTGGGTTGTCAAATTAAGAAAATAAGTAGAATCTGAGACTTTATAAAACAATTGAGAAGACTTGATTAAGCTTGTTCGAGAGATTTTAGTGTAATGTAAAAAGTTCTTAATGAGCTACGACTCAATTATTCGAGCCCAACTCATTTGGGATTAATACATACATTTCGACATCGAGTTTAGGAAATCCAAATAGAAAAATAAAGTTTGATTTAAAGATTGTCTATTTGAGTTTGGTTTGGATTGGTTTATTAACAGTTTTGAGAAGAATTCGAAAATGAAATAATAGACTCAAATGTACATGTTTTGAGGAGGGACCAACTGCATGTTACTGCACTTCTTTGAATGGCCTCTATTGCTACTTTTGGCTGCTTTAATTAATTTCCATAAATTGCAATTTGCAAATCACATAATTGATGTCAGGTGTCTTTAAAGCAAAAAATTGAATAGCAGATTATTTAGCTGGAAAATAAGACTACCGTTGCTTATCCTTTTGAGCAATAAATATTGGTTATTGAGTAGCACAACGTGCATCATCACATCAAAATTATGCACAAATTAGTTCACAGAATTTAATATGCATCCCTAACTAATGCCACATGAAATAAAACTTTGATAATGTTATTCGGAACCGAATTTTAAATTATCAATTTTTAAAATTTTGTGATTATTTTTCAAAATTTTGTAATACAACATTAATATGCCACCGCACTCGTCTACTACGCCTCTCAATTCTCATCACAATATTTGTCATTTTTCACACACATATTTCTTCTATTTCAATTTATATATGTCGATATAAAAGGTATACTGTAAATTTACAAAAATACAGCTATAAAGTATGTAGATTTTGTAGTACCCTCGCAGTTATAATACATAAACTTGAAATTTTGGAAGAATCTTTTTAAGAAAATAATTATGTATAAATTGAAATTAATTTTTCCTATCCCAATCCGTACGAAATGAAATAGATTGAGAAACTTCATAAATCACCAATTTGACCTTATTCAGTAATATATATTACTTGAATGCGATAAGTGATTATTGTGGTAAGACGTGAATTTTTAAAGTTATCATTTCATAATCAATTTATTTAAAAGAAATAGCAGCCGCACGGTTGGAGAAAAGTTGAATAAACGCGGTGGCCGTAAGCCGTAAGGGTTGGAGTTTGGAGTGATTCTACCCGTATAAACGGGTCGGGCGATCCGATTACCACCTACTACCACCTACTATTTACGACCGTCCACCCAACCGTTTAAAGTCGCAGCAAAAATGTTTTACATTTACCCTATTTATAGACCCTCCAATCGTCAATTTTGGTGCCACTCTGCTCAAAAGTCTATACTTTACCAGTTCACCAGGTAAACTTCACTAATTTCTACATCTGTTTGGAAAATCATGAATCATTTTTTATATGATCGAGCACGTTCGGAAAAAATCTCGTGCTTTTGTGAATTAATTTCGTTAATGGCTTGAACATGGCGCTGTGTTCCTCTCTAGGTTCCCTTTTTGTTTTTTGTTGATTAAATTGCTCTATTGTTGGATTTTTTTTATAAATTGTTTAAATCTCAGAATCTGGTGTTGGAATGGAAAGGGATAAATGTTAATTATATGATGATGATGATGATGGAGAAGTGGTGGTGATTGGTGAGGGGATATGAATCTGAAAGGTTGAAGAAGTCAGGATGACGATTGGCTTGAGGTAAAAAATAATTAGGGATTGGCTTGGCTTGAGGTAAAAAAATAATGGGGACCGCCAGGAGGCCTCGCCTCGCCGGCAACGCGCCATGGCGTCGTTTGGCGTCCTGACGAAGCCAGGAATGCGCCGCTTGGCGACCCAACCCGACCCAAAGCTCGACCCCGAATGAAAGCATAATCCCCAAACCTAATCCAAATCCCGAAATCGGGAAAGAAAAAAGCCTACCCCAACCAGACCCACTTTACCGTGCACCTCTGTTCGTACCTTTCCCGCTCGCACCTCTGCTCGTCGCCGCCGCCGCTGGAGATTTCTCTGGAGCTCGCCATCGCCGCTGCCCGCTGGAAGTTTTTGAGTCTCAGAGAGAACAGAGGTGAAATGTTTTCTCAATTCACAAACAACTCTAAATCCCCGCCTTTTTTACCATTTCTTGTCTTATTTTTTATTTTTGTGAACAGTGACAGTGCACAGTGCAGAATTGTGCACTGTGCAGTGGACTCACTTTATTTTTATTTTTATTATTTTGATATTATTTGGGAATTAGTTTTAATGTATATGTTTTGAAGATGCTTTTAAGTTTGAATTTATTTGAAATATTATTTTGATTTTGATGATTAGTGATATTTTTTAAAGATTTAAAATATGTTTAGTGCATAATATATTGGAAAATATAATATTATATATATTTTTTACATAGTGGTTGACTCAGTCACCAAGGTCACCAAGTTGTTGCCATGGCGTCCTGGTGGTCCAGAGGCGCCGAGAAATTTTGGGTGCCATGATAAGCTTGAGGAGTATTGTGTTTCTTAAAGTGAGCCCAAACTCTTTTATTATCAAATTTCTAATTATTTATTTTAGTATAATTTGATTGTTAAGCACTAGTTAGTTTATTTACTTTGTCATTCATTCATTCTTTCTTTATTATTATATTAATTCCTGTATTAGCTGTTTTTTCAAAATTTTGGAAAATTCTATATACCAAAATTGTGTATATATTTGGCCGATGACTGCAGATCACGACAAACCATGGCTTAAATATGTGAATTTGGTTCCAATGATATATGTGAAGCATTTGTTGGGATAATGTACATATCTTAGCTGCCTTGTGATTCCATTTAGTTATAATGTTGAAGGGAAACAGTGGAGCTAAATATTTAGATAGTAAGATGAAAAGGTAATTTAGCTTATGAATACTCAACCGGAGTTGAAGTTGCTTTTTGGTGCGTTGTTGAGTGACTGTGCAGAATCTCTGCATACACCTGTTCGAGGGATATGGGCTGGCACTACACACATGGTTTTTATTTTAGTCTTTGTTTTTCTATTTACGTTTGGATGTGTTAGTGCATTGAGTTAATCCATTTCAAAATTTGATTTTTATATTCATGTTATAGCTTTTGGAGATTATCAAGATCTAAAATTCAGGTTGTGACAGGTAGCAAGTTAATTTAATGGATGCATCAAATGGTTTGAAATCTTTTGAAGAAACACCTTGTCCTGAAATTAAATCTTTCTTTGAATCCGCTCCTCCTCTAAAGGATGGTGCAGATATCAAAACAAAATTAGAAGAATTTATCCAGAGGAACTTCTCATCCTCAGGCAAGTTTGTGGTTTAATTACATTACTGTGTGTGTTTTGCTGCCAACTTTTGACATTTTCACACTTTGAATTTATTAACATGTTTTTACAGAAAATGGAAGAGCCCACAGGGTTGTATGCCTGACATCTGGAGGGACAACTGTTCCCTTGGAACAGCGATGTGTCCGTTACATTGACAATTTCAGCTCAGGACATAGAGGAGCTTCATCCACGGAGTAAGTTCCACTAAGCCTTGTTTTCTATTGGTAGATTCTGATGTTTTAAATATTTCTGACTCAAGAAAAGCTTAATTAAACTACAGATACTTTTTGAAGGCTGGCTATGCTGTAGTTTTTCTCTACCGTAGGTGGGTACTTTGGAGTTCATATGCATTCTTCCTACTTAGTTGATGATTTGTCTATGACATTATATTCGTTGAGTTTACCTTTGACAATATCATGGGTATAAGTATGTAGAGGAACCTGTCAGCCATATTGTCGGTCTCTTCCAGATGATCCATTGCTTGAATGTTTTGAAGTTACTGATGAATCAGATATCACAGGTTGGTTACCTGATTTCCACCAGATCATCTACTGTCATTCGGTTTCTTTCTTCATATAACTTTTGAAACATGGATTTGTGCATGTTTTGGGTTGTGAAAATCATTGCACATACAGAATAATGCTCAAGGATGTTAGCAGGATATGCGCTATTTCTTACCTGGAGAGAGATTTCTCTCCTTTTCGATTTCATATATTATGATCAAGTTCATTTATTGTGCGTGAAATTATCCATAATAGTTAGCTTTCACTCTTTATCTCAGTGCACTCGAAACATGAAGAAGCTGTGAAGGGAGCCATCAGCGGCAATCATGTGGTAAAGCTAGTTGTCATCGTACAATTATGCATGCTTGTGATGATTAAATTAAACATCACCGAGGCTGTTCAATTTTGTTGCAGGCCGTTACTGAAGGCACCTTGTTGAAACTTCCCTTCACAACAATTTTTGAGTATCTTCAGGTTATTGCTTGTTTTTCAATAATCAATATTTCCATGCTTGCGAATTACAGGGCCTTTATTTTTCGTGAGCTTTTATTTCTTGCACGTTCCGTTTGTCAAGAAATTTTCTTTGTTGACAATTTAAGATTCTGAACATGTAATTTCCATCGGGATCACCTAAAACACTTTCCTTTCCTTTAGGAATGCTGGTAATATTCCCATAAATGGAAATTCCACCAATTATGATTTCTTCACTATTAAATTCTGTCCTGAAAAGTGCCTCCCAATTCTTTTAAATGATCCCAGCTTTACTCTATATGAGGACTGGACATAGATTCAAGTTCTGACACCAGATGCTATGTTCTTTCGACGAGTGATGTTTTGAAATGACGAACCTAACAAATAGGTATGTTGGAGTGTACGATTTGTTGTTGTGATTGGTTTGACATGTTTCTTTGTTAATGAGAAACATGTTGGTTGGTTAAGGGCTACCTTATTGCAAAAAATATCGGTTTATGCTCAATGCATACTTGCTGGTTAGATATTTGTCAAATTGGCAAAAAGATTCAAATTGCTATTTAAGAAGTTGTTTCTGTGACTGAATTGGATCTTCTGAGGATGCTAAGACTGTTGAGGCATTTTTTTGCATAAGATGAATGGGGTAAAAAGATGGGTTTGTAGGTAATAGGCTACTAGGAAAAATCGGAAGATCTTAAATTTGAACATTTTCCCCTATCATATTTCGTTTTCTTCTTGTGGTAGAGAGGTTTATTGCCAGTTAGTGGTTTCCCGTCATTGGGAGGACATTACTTATAATGGTCCATTGCCTCGACTTAAATATTTAATAGCTTGCATCCTTTACACACCTACAAGTACAAATTGGTATATCTGTTCATGCTTAGGTTTCAATTTTGTATGGCATGCAGATGCTGCAGATGATTGCATTATCAATGAGGAGCCTTGGGTCAAGTGCTTTGTTCTATCTTGCTGCTGCTGTTTCTGATTTTTATGTTCCTTGGGAGTCTATGGTAATGGTCCATTCTACACTTTACATTCCAATGCAATAATATTCAATGCTGGAAATTCCCGAATTGAAGCTTGAGCCATTTTGTTTGATTCTTGAATTCTTCTGCACCATTGCTCAATACAGGTTGTGCACAAAATTCAATCTGCCTCGGGTCCTCTGGACATGCGTCTTGCTCAGGTCCCAAAGATGCTTTCAGCGCTGAGGAAAGATTGGGCACCTACAGCCTTCTGCATATCATTTAAGGTAACATACCATTCTATGCTCCAATAAATTTCAATTTCTTTTACAGCTCATTTTGCTGAATAAATTCAATTTCTTTTACCGCTCATTTTTGCTGAATTTAATGTTTGACAATGCTTAAAACACTTTTTTTCAAGTAGTATAAAAACTGGCTTGTCATCAATCTATTAAGCCTAAATAAATGTGGCAATAAATTGATCGACTAAAACCGCAGCCGATGCTTATGTTTAATAGTGGGTATAACGTGACACAGCTAGAGACGGATACAAAGATACTTCTCGAAAAGGCTGCAACGGCTCTAAAGAAGTACGACATGCATATGGTGGTGGCTAATGAGCTTTTAACACGTAAAGAGGAAGTTACAGTCGTAGGGAAGAGTGGCAACATCACAATTCATCGAGACAAGACTCGGCCAGGGGCTGATGTAGAAGACCCACTAGTCAAATTCATTGTTGAGAGGCATTCTGATTATATCGGTTCTGCTGCTTCATAATTGTCGAATGAAAAGAAGTTGAATGAGATCCAACAAAAGATTCTCTACGGCTATATTTGATACCACACCAGCACACCCATTTTCTTTCCCTTTTAGTATCAACAGAAAGTATTGTCACATGTATCACAGAGCAACATTAATACTTGCATCTTCTTTTGATATAGAAGAATGAAATAATAGCATTTTGGTTTAGTTATGGTGCTGTTTTTTCCAATGTCATGCTGAAAAGTAAAAACCAAATAAACATAACTTTCCTTCTCATTTAAGGTATGCAACAGGATTGCAGGATTTTTTGTGTCCAAGAGAGGGCGTCGAGCATGGAATTCTTTATACAATAGGTGGATGACAAATTGCCAATATATATACAGTTCAATAAATTCTACAAAAACATTTTCTTACCTAAAGAGTAATGGGAAACATAAAAAAATGACGAGGTACAAACTAACCAGAAGGAGGATCATCTTCAAGCTCCTCTTCATCATTGTCCAGTTCAAGACCCTCTTCTGCCAGAAGCTGCCCGATGATCTTTTTCTTATCTTCTTCTGCCTTCTTTCTCATCAGATCCCTTTTCCTTAGGACAAGCGTATGTCTCCTTAGCGTGTTGTGGAAGTTCTCCACATATGCCTTCTTCTCCTTCACCAATATCTTCCTTTCTTCTTCAGGATCAATCTGAATTGACATCAGTTCAACTTTAGAACGCATGTTTGTGTTTACTAGCGCATTTAGAGCTTTCCAAATGTTCAATGACGTAATACCTTAACATTCAGAGAATACATCAGCATCGTAAAAATGGTATTTTTTTTCATTTTCCAAACTTGTAGCTTTGCCATGATTTGGGGCAAAAGCAAATACTAGTAGGCGTGTATAGAGAGAATTTTCCAGTTTCCACAAGCTGAATATTACAAGATGTGATGTGATGAGATGCATTTGACTACATGTGGCACTATTTGTTCTTTTGTAATGAACACTATAGATAACGTGGAGGCCATGATGATAGAGAAATGATGTAATACCTTGGAACGAGCAAGGCGACGTGCACGGAGATTCAGTTCACGCTGCTGTTGTTCAGCCCAAGCTGCAATTGCCATATCACCTCTTTGGTCAAATGCTTTTCGCTTCTTCATCAGCCACTCCATCCATGCTTGAGATGCCTGAGACATAACATAAATACTCTCCTTAATTTCCATGGCCACATATTTGTGTATGCCAGGCCCAAGACAACTTGTCCACAAAGGTCTATGCAAGACTAGCCTTCCATACTACATCCATAGACAAAATGGGTGCTGTGGTACCACTTTAGAATTGCTTATATTACAACTGATCAAGAACTACAACAAAGTGCTTTTGCTAGTTGTTATAAAATGATTTGGAAGAGTGTCATTCCCAGAATTAAATCCTAGAGTATGAAAACTATCAATTCCATTCTCAATGCATGGAAACCAAGCTCAAGGCTCCTCAAAGGAAGGCTGAAAAGCATTTCCAAAATTAATCCTTGAAAAAGCATAGGCAAGAAAATGGCACACTAAATATGAACATAAAATCAACTGATAAACAAATGTCACACCTTCATTGGGTTCACACGATTATCAGTATCATATTGTCTACGCCTCTCGTCATCTATGAGAAGCTCATAAGCAGCTTGAATCTTTATAAATCGAGCCTCAGCTGTTTCTCCTTCCTCTAAGGTCCCTCTACCATCATAAACTTCATACATAAACAATAGACATCAGTCCAGATGATGATGAAGAATTAGAAGAGCCATATTATGTTACTAAGCCCATTCTTTGTTTTCCATTTCTTAAATTTGATGATGAAGAATTAGAAGAGCCCTATTATGTTACTACGCCCATTCTTATTTTCCATCATAAACTTCCATTTCTTAGATTTGACTTTCTGCAGTTGTACAAAGCTCAGCACAAATCAGTTATACATAAATTTCAGTGCCACCATCCAGAGTGCAAAATAATTTCTTAGCGCAACAATTATGTAAGTATGCTGCTGTACTAGTGTCCTGCTACTTTGCCACCACATGATCAGCACAGTAATAAATCAAGTTTTAAGCTTTAAATTTTCACAAATCCGGGAAACATTTTATTTTGTTAAAGCTAATTACATTCTCTCTATGGTTTCCAAATTAATTCCCATATGGTGACAGTTGAAAGGGCCTAATATTTTCATGCATTTATTATCTGAATTCACACAATGCAATAACGAACGTAGCTGAATTTCATTAGATGACCAACTGGCCTCACAATATAGATGCTGACTAAAAACACTCGAGACCTGGCATGCATAATACTGATTTAACAAACGGAGGCCATAGCACAAGTGAATAAGGAGAAGACATCATGCATGCCACCAAAAGAGAAAAAAAAAGAAAAAAGAAAAGAAGAGGCTAACAAAGTCTAGGGACAAACCATCAGGATGATAATACTTTGCCAAGCGTCTGTAGGCTGCCTTTATTTGTTCTTCATCAGCGTCTCTATCCAATTCTGCATTTAAATAGTTGAAACATTGTGCATCAGTCACTGCTCTTAGTCAGTGTCTACACACAATACTATATTAGGTTAATTGGTATTTAAGCCCAATGCACTTTGGCATATGTTGGAATAGGGGCCGATAGACAGTCCATGACCATCAGGAAATACTTAGGAGAATTATTAGGTTATGGATACATTGGACCAATAATTGGTCGACACATTAAACCCAAATATACTATGTTGCCACGAAACACTTTGGTTTGCTATACATCTACTAAGCATAGTCTGCCAAAGAAATGGAACAATATGCTAACTGTTCATAATGCTTAGACAAGGCTAAATAGATGCTTGGTCCACATCTAGGTCCTAGGAATGTTCTGTATTTTTTAACCTTAAGGTGGATTTATGCTACAACCCACTATCATAAACCCACCTCAAATAATTTCCAAAAAGGATTCAGTTTTAGTTCAAATAAAAACTGTCAAAAGGGGAACTGGAAAAACGGATAAATTTTTACCAACCAATTTTTTGGAGCCAACTTCACTAGCTGGTCAACCACTTTTAAACTTTTAAGGGTTCCAACCTTAGCAAGAACTAGAGATGCTTTTGGAACTTGTTTGCATTAGTCAATGATATAGTGTAACATCCTATCTCAGTGTCTTAAAATACAACAACATAATACTTTCTAATTATACCTTTTCTAAAAGCATGAATCTATTTCAACTTCATTTCTGTGATTTTCCAATCTCCTGATCAGCCATATGCCTCACCAAGTCCTAAAGCTTTAATACAAGAGGGGAAAAGGCAGTACTTGTAAGCTTCAAATTCTAGTTCCCAACAACTATTTATTCTGACTATTCAGCTCCTTATTAAATCAGGCAGAATACACAAACAATAGCCTTGACAAATGCCAATCAAAAGCCAAAAGAGTAAAACTGCTAATATCAGATGCTTTCTTCCATGAACAACAATCATTCACTTTGTAGGTGTCAATATACATACTAAACGAACAATAGCAATATCAGAAACTAAAGACATTTACCAAGCGTTTCATACGGAGATTTAGAGTCGGTCCAATTGGAAGCCTTGGTCGCCACCATCCTCCGCTGCCGATTTAACCTCACCCGCGGCTCATACTTCCTCTCCGCACCCAATTTATCAAACCAAACAGCGAACACAGACGACGATGAAGACGAAGCAGCTCTGTAATTACAATTAAGATTGGGGACAGATGAAACCCTAACCATCGCCCTGTAGCAGCACGCCATAGACGAAAACACCGCGTGTGGCCTGCAAATCGATCTCAAATTGCTCATCTTCGGCCCGATTTTTGATTGCTGGAGAGGATTTCTCGCAATCAAAATTAATTTAATTGATTTTTTTTTTCTAGTATTTCAAAATTTGTGGATCATTTGGCTCCAAAATTCATCGGCAGTTGGGGACGGAAAATGGTTCATTGAAATGACAGTTTTGCCATTCCTCTGGCTGGGCCTGGGCCGCCCTAGCACAAATGGGCCAGGGATTGGGCCTGCAATATTACGGGCTATCTAGGTCTTAAACTGGATGGCCCAAATCATTTTTTCCCCACCATGTTTGGTTCTTGACTTTTAGGCAAAAGAAGTGAAATTAAGGCCATGGTATTTGGGAGAATGTTAAAAGAAAATTTGAGGGGAAAAATGAATAAAACTGTTTTAGGAAAATAAGATGTTTGGTTGTGATAAATTTGATTATGTTGAAATGTGAGTGAGTGTGTTTTTAATGATTAAATAAAATAATTTAATTTGAAAGTTCATTGGATGTGACTTAATATTTGAAAAAGTAAAAAAAATACCATCAAAACATTAGATAATTTAATATAGATTTAATTTTTCTTATCGTTTTTACTAGAATAAAAAAATATTTTTCATGGTTTTCTCTTACTACTAAAGCATTTAAAGATTTTGCAAATGTAATGTTAATGCATCCTTAAAAAGTGCTGACTGCTTCTGCTCGCTATTTTAAAATTCTAAAACTTTGCTCCTAAATGAGT
>MAYD01363561.1:0-10961 GCA_001909325.1 Ruellia speciosa
TTCCAGACATCTATTATTTTAGATTAGGATAATTTCTTTTATGCCTGAGTAAGTGATGAATTTATCAATGATTATCAATTAGATATTGCTAGATCTTTCTGTTTATGTTAACATCGAGATCCAATTATTCTGGTTTCTATTTAAATCAAATTGCCCATTTTAGGTTTGTCCGTCATATTAATTTGGATTCCAATTGAGAAATTGATTCAATTGATAGATCCAAGATGATTGGAACAAATTACATGCTTGTCTATAGACTCACATAAGACGTCAAGAAAATCTAACAGTGAGTTCCCAAGATGGGGAATATTGTTCTAGGATGTTACTTCAAAAGAAAATTCAAATAATCAACCAAAGATTAGGCATTTATTTCTTGGGAAACAACATATTATGGGGAACTTCACAGTCCCCTGATTAGAACTGAACCGAGTTATTGAACCTAATTGTTAAGCTTTCCATAGGAATTCAATGCTCAGGTATATTTCATCTATTTGTTCTTCTCTACTACTTGATTTATGAGATTTCATTGTCACCATTGCATCCTTGATTAATTTTAATATTTTTGTTTATGTTCAATAAATTAAGAAAAAATCCAATAATTCACCATAGATAATAAAAGAAAAGCAAATATCAACATTTTAGTCTCTATGGGATCGACACTCCCAATTCGCCCAATGTTATTAAAACTAGACCAATCACTGAACTGGTCTAATTAAGTGTTCATTGATTCACCTGTAGTGTTCATTGATTCACCTGTAGTACCGTCTTCAGAAAAACCAGACATAAACCAAATTATGTGAGAGTGTGTGTGTATATGTCACTTTTTTCTATAAAACATAGGATAAAAGAAGTAACATTAAATAATTTTAAACTAAATTTAAAATAGCCGAGACACAAAAAGAACAAGCCATCATAAAAAAGATAATAAAAACAAAGATCAATGTCATCATGAAAAAGGTAAATACTCCCTCTGGTTTTTTAAAATGATACGTTTTCCTTTTCGGGTTGTTTTGAATAAATGATAAATTTGCTTTTTTGGAAAATACTCTCTCCATCCACTAATAAAATTTTGTATCTTTCCCTCCCCATCCACTAATAAATACCTCATTCCTCTCTCCACCCACAAATAAATTCCCCATTCCTCTCTCGGTCTACTACTTCTCTCTCCCTTTTCACTCTCTTTCTTAAATTCCATGCCCAAACTCATTGTACCATTTAAAACAAAACGGAGGAAGTATTATATTTGGTAATTTAAAACTTGGGGGAAAAAAGCGATTGCACTATTTTGAAAATATGTGGTGGTGGGTCTCGAATCCATCACCAGCCCATTAATGATGAACTTAAAGGCAACTGACAAGCCATCAAGCCAACTCGCTTATACGTCAGGTTTTGTAGGGTGAAAGAGTCCCAAACCGGACCGGACCACTATCATTCGGTTGGACTGGTTGATCTGTCCATTTTAACATCAAATGCTTTGTGATTATTTTGCCTTAGGTATCTTGTCTAGGCAAAGAATAGCATCAAGATTTGAAAGACAAAAAATCAATACCACATCAAGGGGTTGGAAAGGAACCAATCTTGTAATTAGGTTGGTAAAATGTTTTTTCTCATATAATAAGCACAGATTAACACACACACATGCTTGCATGTTTGCGGCTTTACCTGCAAGTTTAGTTGGCAATAGATCACGGGTACAAGTAGTGCAAATTGGGAAAGCAAATTCCACCCATAACTTATATGGGTTGAAGATGGAGAGAAATTTTCATCTTCTATGAAAGCCATACCAATTAAGATAGACATTCCAACAAAAATTAATTGTCTAAAATTCATTCCTTTTTTATTTCATTTTTTTACACAAGAAATTCATGCTAAAATCCATTATTTTAGAGACAAATCCACACTAGAAAGTATTTGGATATGGTTTCCCATTGAATAGAAAGATGGGTTATGATTTGAGAACACAGTGACAAGAAAAGCTCTGTTGAAAACGGGCAAGAGAGACATGTTTCTGATATTACAACTCAAGAAAAAGTTGGTGGATTTAATGCTTGCTAGGAGTTAACGGAACATAAAGACGCAAACTGGTTTAGCAATGTTTGAGGAATTGAAGAAAAATCGTTAGGATTTTCACCAAACAAAGTTAAGAATGAAGCACAGTTGTCAATGGCAAATGGCGTGGCATTGCACAAAGCTCGTGCAATGTATGCAATGGGGCGGTGCGGGCACACACCATAGCAAAGAATATTTATTACATGTAGATACATATATACATACACACAATTTTAGAAATATAAGATAAATTATAATTTAAACCATAAAAAATATTGAAAACCAAATTGAACACATCCAGCGGCAGCGGCAAGCAGCGTGTTCTAGGCTACGGTTTAAGATTTGTTTAGTCAAAAGAGGAAAACACAATTCTAAAAAACAATGGCCTAGAACAATTTCAAATTAAAAAAATGAAAAATAAAACAGGTGCTTCACCATGGCAGCACCCCAGTGAACGGGTGCGTCACGCAATGCAATACGGCACCATGGCTGTGTGGCGTGCCATTGACAACTACAAACTGAAGTTAGCAAAATCTCCCAAGTCTCACTCATGCACCTATTAACATAAACCACAAATAGTTTTGCCTACTTTTCTTTCCAATGTGGCACGTGTAAGAGAAAAAATGTATGGTAATAAATAGAAAATCCTCCCTAGATTTATTAGTCATGTTACACATTTTACACACTTCATGTAAACCAAGTACACTTTATGTGTACTAAATAATAAATTACACATATATATGTATAATTATTATGTTGATTTTATATCACAAATCTTGTAATATAGCTAGTGATCAACGCATTTTAAGAAAAAAGAAGTCGGGGTTCAGTTCCTCTAAGTGCAAAATAAATTTTTATTTATTTAATATAAAAAAGATAAATTTAGAAATTTACATTGTGTGAGGAACCAAGGCATTCA
Source organism: Ruellia speciosa (assembly GCA_001909325.1). Taxonomy (NCBI): domain Eukaryota; kingdom Viridiplantae; phylum Streptophyta; class Magnoliopsida; order Lamiales; family Acanthaceae; genus Ruellia; species Ruellia speciosa. The sequence continues at coordinate 2,969 of MAYD01363561.1, forward strand.
CTCTAACCTACTCAAGATTTCATATAAAGAGCAAGAATATTAAGAAAATAATGAAATTTAGTCTTATACCTCATTTATTACTTTCATAAATGTTCTTAGTTTCTTACCACCTATTCTCATAAATATTACTTTATTTGTGGAAAATCATAAAATTAACTTAGTATAAAAGGAAATAAGACAATTACTTGGACATCTGAAAATGAAATACCTGAGTTGTGGAGGAAGGGAGTATTTGATTTTATGGTTTTATATTTATATGTACTCTCGCCGTCCCACTCTATTCTTCACCCTTGATTTTTCACTTTTTAATACTTCCTCCATTTTTGAAAGGTTGTTACATTTTTCTTTTTGTTATGTTTTAAAATGATTGTTAGATTGCCATTTTTGGTAGCTTTTCTCTTTTCATAAAGTAATAAAACACTCTATTTTCCCTCTTTTCACTAATAAATACCCTATTTCTATCTTCAATCATTAATAAAATACCCTTTTCCCTCCTCATTTCTCTCTCTTCATTAAATCTCATGTCGTGACCACATGTGACATATTTTTTGAAAACAGAGGAAGTATATCTTTAATCTAGACAATGTCGTCCTCCATTTAATCAAGAATATTTTAATTGGGAATTGACAAACTTTTTTGTGTTTTTCTGTATATGACATACTTTTAGTGTTGATACTACCTCCACTTTTTTTAACTAATATGTTTTCCTTTTTGGTTTTTGTTTTCAAATAGGTGTTACCGTATTTGATAATTTTTCCCCTCTCCATTAAAAGCATATACGATTTTCCCTCTGATAAAAAAACCCCATACCCCTCTCTCTCTCTTCCTTATGCACAACCCAAATGTAACACCTAAAAGAAAACGGAGGAAGTATTACATAAGGGTAATTTGGCAGTTAGAAATATATGTATATATATATATAGTATAAATTAATGAGTAGAAATATTTGGTGAGACAACTAAACATATAAAGTTGGAAGAAGTTAGTCAGATGAAGGGAGTATAACGTATTTATACAATGATGGGATGATGTGATTTTATATAAGAATACTAGAGTGTAAAATATAGGGTTTTGTGGTTTTGTCAATATGTAAAAATTTTAAATTTGAATGTAAATAGAGTTAATGGCTAAGTTATTATTAAATTGTAAATTTTTAATTTAAAATAAGAGAATATTAGATTGAACAAAATTGTTTGTAAAAAAAAGTGGTTTTTTTTGGGTTGGGGGGGGGGAGAGATTGCTTGTGAAAATACATCCAAACTGGCCCTCAGATTTTGAGCTCAACTCACAATTATGGGGTTGTTTGGCAGGGGGTGGCGGGGCGGGGATTGGATTTGGGGAATAGAGATTAAATCCTTTGTTAAGATGGATTTAAGGCGAGTATTTAAATCCATGATTCAATGTATAAACTTAGGTAAAACCCTTAAGTCAAATCCTACGAATTAAATCAAATACCAATTTCAACATTGAAGCAAACACCCCTTATAGCAAGTTGAGCTTGACTTATAACATTAATATAAGAAATCAAGCTGGTTTGATTGTTCAATTCGAACTTGACATAATTTGAATTTTCAAGCTTGAATGTGAGTCTTCCATAAAAAAAAAGGGGTCAAGCTTAACCTTTATCAAACCCCTTTAAGAATCTCATTTGAATATGGTTTTTCTATCCTCATTATGGTAGCTAGTTATATGTAAACTTAAAGCCCATTAATTTATGTAGCAAACTGAACTAGTTTGGCTTATCTTATTTTTTGAGTCTTTTACAATGACTATACTAATGAACCCCACCAAGCTATCGAGTAACTTGTTTCAATTAATATCCCTACACCTTCTCTTAGCCTTTGGCATGAAGGTTGTCAACCTTGGGCAAAGCCTTCCCAAATCGTTCAATCAATCTTTTTGTTACTTGGGTTTGGTATGCATACATTCATTTAATAATTCCATAGTAACATCCCTATTGAGTGGTAATTTTGTCTAGATTTTTGTCATACGTGGGATTGTTTAACCTTATTTATCTTTCTGTAATTTAATGTGATTTTCAAATTGTGAAAATTTCAAATATCTTAGTGCTATTTTGTATATGAGTTGCATTTATCACATTGGCTTGTATCTATATCTCTCCATATATCTTTGATATATAGATTTAGACATAGCTAGCATATATTCTGCTTTTGCCTCTCTTGAAATATTAAGGACCTCCTATAAGCCATAACACATTGAATTCCAATCAAGTCAAACCAGATCAATTTCCTTGATGAGTTCACACTCATAGAACATATGTAGAGACACGAAACAATGATTAATGCCTTATGGAAACAGAAAAAAACTAACTTTTACCTTTCCGCAAAGAACTCGGCATGACTTCTTGAATCCTTGTAGTAGTGCAAGTCATGTGAATTTTTCTCTGGCAAAATATCAGAAATAAAATAAAATATATCTTGGCAGGGGACATACACCAAACTGTTCCGAATATCATCCAAACTCCAGCAGCCATTGGCAAGATGTAAAGGATTGTTCAGTTGAGATATTTCAACACATGTAGCAGTCTTTGGGCATTTGAAGATTGGAGATGACAAACATCTCTTTATAAGTGCCCAGTCCACAGAGTATTTGCTCTCATCCTCTAGAACAGGAAGCAACAGATAATACGTTAATGGGCTTAACTTGAGGATGCCATCTTCTTCTAATGACACATATTCTTCTTTAAACTCATGTCGATCAAGAATAATCTTGAGAAACATCCGTTGGAATTTCTCAGCTAAAGCAATCTGTGTGCCTTAAAGATCAGATTCTGTAGCACAGTAACTATCTGAAGTATATAAATGAGGAAGACAGAGAGAGAACTATACCTCATCTTTATCAAATCTAGAAATTCCACATGGTATAAACTCTGTCAACACCATTCTACCATAATCTAAGCAAAGATCAAGTTCCATTTTCTCAGCCTCTTCTGGCAGTGGCTCTTTCACAAAGAGACCAAACCTCCTATATGTCCTATCAACCGGAGTAGGACTAAACTTGATGTAGTAGGAATTGAAATAAATGTGATCCTCCACTTCTGTCCATGAGTTTCTGAGGGCAGCTGGGACTAACATCTCATGAAGTTCATGTGACTCCTCATCTGCAGTAAGTAGAGTAATTTACTATCACTGTTGATCTGAATAAGTAATCTCAAATTTATAGACACTTAAATCTACTGACCGTTCCCATCTTCACAATCAGATAATTCAAAAATCAATTCCTCGCAGTCCTCATCTTTCTCGGGCAAGAGATAATCAGTGAGTGCCCCAATTTCATGCAATAACTGGCATGCTTTCAAGCAAGCAACTTTCTTAGCTGCCTCTTTTGTAGGTTGTGCTGTGCCAACAATCTTAGGTTTCGGAGCATTGGCTGGGAGAATTATGTTGCAAACCACTTCATCTCCATCATCAAAGTAGAAGAAATCTGGCTTTGGATGAAAGTACCTAAATAAGAAAAATCACAAACAATAAAAAAACTACACCAAATAATGAATATCATGAAATTTATGGAACCGAAGGCATTAGGATCAAGATTAGAAATCAGAGAACACAGCATACTAAAATTAAATAGTAAAATGAGATCATACTCATCATGAGGAAGTGATGAACAGTAATGGTGCAGCAATGAAACACTATATGCAGAACTAATAGTTGCACCAGTGCTATCCACTTTGTAGGTACTCTCCTGGAACTCCAATATTGGTACAGGAGAATTTCTGGTGGAAATTTCGTCATTGATAAGAGCTTCAGTACGTTTAAAATCTTCAATCAAGTTCAATTCCATTAGGTTATCTCTGAAATGTCACGTGTATAAAATTTAAATTGTTAGTTGAACTGAAAATTAATATCCAATAATTGATTTGCATAGAGCACACATTAGAGGAAGAACCTGTCCACCAAGAAAGCATATTCAGATTGAGGCATTCGTGCACGACCTCTGGATTGTATAAAACTAGCAACTGTTTCTGGAAGATCAAATCGTATCACAAGACAACATGTCTGAATATCTAGCCCTTCTTCTCCAACTTTTGTGGCAACTAGAAGATTCAGCTGCATAAATATTTTGATTGCAAAATATGACAGAGCACAATTAAGAGCGAAGATTCAAAGGGGAAAAAGGGAGGTGCCTATAACAATCCCCTGGTTCATTGAATGATTTTCTTTGAAGCTGATAATTAATGGAATGAAATGATACCATGCAGGAACCATTACCTCACCAGAATGAAATTTCTCAAGAATGATATCTGTACTTCTCCGCGACACATGTCCGGAGTGAACTCCCAGAAGAAAGCTACACTTCCAGAACGATAGAAATGCCATGTTGTGAATTAGATTAGACAGCATTCTTGCAGTTACAATTCTATTGACAAATATAATGCATTTCATATTTGGTTTTCCCCTGAAAAAGAAAAGCAAAGTAAAGTAATACAGAATCTAAACAAATGATTAAAGCAAAACTTCAAATTAAAAATGAGTCACATGTACAAAGCACTCATAAAAGGAACCCCGATGCCAATTCATTCAAAAACCTCAAACAAAATTGAGGGTTTAAGAAAATGCATTTTGAAGATGATTGCAACCAAGAATTAATTAAAAAAAAAAAATACTCTAATGGCACGGTTGGTTTGATTCACACGAATGTAAACAATTTGATGAACTTATTTTAACATAGGCAATGAAAACATGAAGGAAATAGTACATATTATACCTTTTGCAATGATAATTTTATAATTAAAATTGAAGCAACCACATTATTAAGTATAAAACCTACTCAACCTCTGCAAACAAAAACTTTTGCTTGGGTTCAAACTCCCCTATATACTAGAACACTACATTGTCACCTAGACCTAAAATTGTTGTCTGGGTTGCTTCTACTCTCTCAAAAGTGACATAGGAAATAGTCTCACTAACACAATTCTATTTATTAGCATAGACTTCAAAATAAAAATAAGAAATATAAATTCTAAGTCAGGATTTTAAAAAAGATGGTTCTAATCAAATATTAGTCAAAAACATTTGGCATGTATGAATATTTAGAACTGGACACAACAAAATAGCAACCTGAAGTTGGAGAGAAGTTCGACAAGCTTTAATAGCTTTCTTGTGAAAAAAGGCTCCTTCAACACCTCTTGACAGGATAAATCAACTTGCAAACCATCTGTACAGATAGTAAAATACAATCTTAAATCAACAATTAAGAAAGATACCTTGATTTCAAGAAAGGTACTCCACATACAGGATCAATACTATGGAGCAATAGACAAGCAAACTCCACATTGAAGCAATAGATAAGCAAACTGCATCAGTGAATGTGGGCAGTAAAAATTGCCTTTTAACATCAGAGAAAGGCAGGCATGCAGATAACTCAATCAATATAGAACAGCCAAAGGAATAAAAATATATTTCAGCGCTATTGAAATAATAAATGAATGTTACCTCTAGTACATTCATAATCAAGAACTGTGGAAGCCTCATGCAAATATCTTTTGCATATGTCATCGCTGCAGCTTTCTTCACCATCCAGTTCCGCAATGCTATCAAGTTCCCCCTTTAGGCAGATGCGTGTAGCCTTATAAATGAAAAGAAAGTAAATCATCATTTCAGCCACATTCCACCAATGACATTAGTAGTTTAGAATTAGAACAAACAATTAGAGTGTCAACAATGTTGCAACACATATTCTGACAAAACACACCAACAGTTTATTAAAAGAAAGGTTCCTTGTTCTGATTAAATAAATTCCTAAATCATACATATATTCTTCTCAGCTTCTACACACAATTAGCAGCATCCTTGTTCTAAAGCAAAAGGAAATGGCCAATCTTCTTTCCAGCACTGATTACCCACTACCACAGATATAAAGGAAGATGAAAAGGATATATGCACATAAAAATGAAAACAAAATATAAAAAAAAATGTTATATTCTAGATGAGTGGCAGAATTTCAATAGATACGGAGGTAATACTGTTAATAAACAAAGAGAACAAGTACGAACACTTCACTTCTAAAGAGACTTTTTCGCATCTTTGTGTTAATTATCACTTGAAAAATGAAAAACTGCCACCTCAAAACCAGAAACTAGTTCTTCCTTATCTTAGGCACAGCAATGGTTAAAAGTGGAATATCTATCTTATCAAAGATTGTCTTACCCTATGTCCCTATCTCTCTAGAAGCATGTAATAATAGTTAGCTCTTGAAATTTCCTCTAGATATTGTGTCATTTGAGATTTGCTTCAGATATTGTGTCACTTACATATCGTTTAAAGACCAAGGCTGTTGTTACCTTGTTTTTGAGATGTGAGTTGTGGATGAGATTTATTAAAAAAGGGTAAGAGTGATTCAAAATTTTTGATTTTTTTAAATAAAAATAAAAATATCATATGTGATATTAATACACTTTCTGGGGATTGGGGCTTAGCCAAATTGGTTAAACCCCCAACCTCCCAACCTTATGGTTGGGGGTTCGAAACCCACCAGCCCATTTCCCCTCCCCTTATTCTCCTTTTGTAGTTGTGGTATGGAACTATAGGAAGCCACTTTGAAGCTTAATATACCAACAAAATACACTTTATAGAATATGAATCTTGAAACAAAGCTCATTGTTTAAAGAAAATAATAGTGTAAACTTTTTACCCAAGCCCATCTAAGTCATTTAAAAGAACCACATAAAAAAAGTAAGGAGAGAAATCGGTGAAGGAGACAATTTTTTTAAAGAATGTAAAATATGATAATATAATTAATAATTATGAACTAACTAAACGAAGATAGAAAATTGTTTATGAAACGTGTATTTTTGTCATGTTCCTCAAAAATATCAGTGAAATTTTTGTAATAAAATTCAAACGCAGCCTAACTATTTTCTTCACCAATATATTTTTACATCACAAAGCAATGTAGTACAGTAGTACCTCACATATGATCCTCATCCATCTACTCAAACAAAGTCATAATTAATCCAATGCATAGCAGTAACTCTCCCTCATATTTTTGAAAAACATGTATGCATTGCAATATCTCTTCCTCATGTCAGTGAAAATAAGTAGATAAATTTGGACGTAAAATATTATGATGTAAGAAATTTAATTGACTTTGCTACGTTTTACAAGCCACAGAGCTGGTCTAATTACTTTTCAATGTCATAAGCTTCTGAATTTTCATTATGAACATCTTTCAAGGTAGAGCACATTGAATAAATGTCACAGAATAGCAGCTAAATTCATCTGAACTTGGTCATTCTAGACTTTAAATCTAAAATTTATTCACTTAGACTTATGTGAAAATTACAATGTATTTTTATAATTTAAAATTTTCTATATTTTCACTTTAGAAGTATTAGTCTTTGTAACGTGAGGGCACAGACAGGGTGTTGTTCCACACAGGGAACGGCACAACACATCAAGCCATTAAGAATCACCTAAGGCGTTCAAGAAACAAAAACATGGAATGGATATATTATAAGAAACATATGAGAGAGCAAGTTTTATCACTAACTAGATTAAAACAATGAAAATGCAGTTATACAACCCCCAACATCATTGTAGAACATAGACCACTAAACTTCAAGAAGGCAAAAGATTATAGGCAGAAAAATAACTGCTATCTAATGCAATTGTTACCTGCAATGCTCCCCACAGTCCAAGGTTCTCTAGGCAGAATATTATATTAGCATGGAGCTTTAGAAGCGACCTTACCCTAGGAATACTCCGATCAACCTTGTTATCTTGAAGCGTTGATATACACTGACACACAGCAAAGTCAATAATTAACACTTTATACTGAATAAATTTTTAAATTGAAGCATTACATACTTAATACCTGGATCTTTATATCATCAAGTCTCCTAGCAAAAACCATCAGTGGGCATGAGTAGCCATCCTTGATATTATCATAATAATACACCTTCACTTTAGGTGATGTCACAAATTGTTTAAGATCACCCTCATCCTCAACAGAATATACCTATGAAAAGGGC
>MAYD01363613.1:0-10141 GCA_001909325.1 Ruellia speciosa
TCCCCCCCCCCCCCCCCCCCCCCCAACCTCACTTTACTCTTCCCTTTCAGCCTCTAGGGTTTGGAAAACCCCATTGAAGTTCTTGGGAGGACTTTGAAGTGCAATCACGTTTTAGGTGCTTGGGAGGAGATTCAAGCTTGCTTTTCTTCACATTGGGGTAAGTTTATCATCTCAAACTCTTCCTTCATCCTTGGTTTCAGTTTTTGGGACTGAGATTTTGTGGTTTTGCGAAGCTTTTGGGTTATGTTGTTAATGGAGGTAGTGTTTTGATTGTTGAGTTGTTTCTTGTTTGGATTGAAGTTTAAAGGAAGAGATTGGAGGATAAATCAAGGGGATTAGCTTGGGAAGGCTTGGCTCCACCTTTGGAGGTAAGATAATGGAGTTTTAGAAGTGTTAGAGTTCGAAACCGTGAGCTGCTAGCGAAGCAATGCTCGGTCGAGTCACCGTCGTCGGCCTAGGGCAACAAGATCCGTCGGCCTGGGCAAGCCGGCGGATCAGTTTTGTGTCTTTGTGCAATGTCAATTTTCTTTTTATTTCGACCCTTTCATGTTTTCTTGGGGTGTTGTACGCATTTTCGTACCCATTATTGGTGTCTTGAATTTTATGTCAAGGTTGTTGAATCCCCTTTATTGGTTGTTATAGGGCTTGAACTTAGTTTTCCTTCAGTATGCTCAAATTTCCATTTCGACAGTTTTGTCATGCGGAGTTCTTTTAAATTTTGGTATTTAACCCCTTGAATTCTGGGGATAATTTTTATGTATTCAGAAACCCCGTCTCATTAGCTTTCCAACGGTATAAAATAGGCTAAATTTGAGTATCGTTTACCTTGTCAATTGCTCCATCGAAGTTCATGTCGCTGTTGGTCCACCTCTGTGGTGGTAGGTTGTTGTGAGGCATTTTTTAAGTACATTGTAATACCCCGATGCCTTAGGGTCTAGAGAACCGTAGCTTTTACGTTATTTGGCTTACAAATCTTTCTCGACGTCATTTTCAGTCTTGTGGTGTTAGATTTTGGCTTGTGTAGTCTGCACCCCTTAGCATTTTTGGTTGAATCTTGCACTATAGCATTCCTGGAGTCGAGTCGAACATTTGGACCTGACCTGATTGGCGCGCACGGTTGGCCGCGCAGTTCTTGAGGACCGCGTGAAGGACCGCGTGGGAGCGGAACCCAGTTTTCTAAGTGTGATCTGCTTTTTATACGTGTGTGCAGACCTTTTTCCTCATTCCCCACTTCAGACCTTCCATTTCCCTCAGATTATTTCCCTCTCTAAACTCTCCAACACTTTCAAGAACACTTTGGGAGTGTTGTATTGGTAAATCTTTGGAGCTTCTTTTCACCTCCGAAACGTAGGAATTCCGGCACGTCTATTTCAGGTAAAGTTGTAGCCCTTGAACTCTAGAATAGTGTACTCGATTTGCATGTTGGATTTGGGCCTTAGATTGTTGAGTTTTGGCCTCCTAAAGTCTTAAAACCCTTGCTGTCACAGTTTCACTTTTTTTCACTTTGTGCGATTTTGGGAGCTGATTTTGAGCCTCTTATGGTTAGAATCTGGGGTAAGTCCCTTTTGTAGAGCTTTATCTCTAATTTCCAGAACACTCTTCAGATTTTCATTTGGTTAAGAATTGAGATCTGTAGGTCCGTCCGAAGTTGGCTGCATTTCATTGTTGGTAGATTTTCCTTCGATGCAAGATTTGGCGAATTTGTTTAAGGCAAGGGGTTCTTGCTTTCTTTAAGCTTTAGCATGGTTTAAGGCATGAATTTTAGAAGGATTGCATGTGTCGAATTTGAGTTTGAACTTGGGGTCTTCGATTTCCTTGATTTTAGAGATGTATGTGTATGTTGGAGATCTTAGAAATTGAGCATAATCTATACTAAGGTTAGGGGACTTTAATTTCTATATTTTTTGCATTTTTATGTCATAACCTTCACGTTAGAAATGGTAGCAATGGCATGCTCAAGCAGGGAATTTCGGTTTCTGGTTTCAGTCTGTTCAGAGGCACCCGCGGTCGGCCTTGCGGTCCTTAAGGACCGCGCAAGGCTGCTGTTCAGGCAGGCAGTTTCTGTGGTTCGGTTTCATCTTTTGGTTGGTTTCCTTAGTATAACTTAGTGCTCTGGAGTTGTATGTCGGCAGTGGTTATGAGTCATTAACTCCATTCCTTAGAATATCCGAGCGTTTGTCACAACGTAGTACCGTTATGCATTGTAATAGGATTGGTTATCTTGTGACTTTGATTGTGGTATGTGCGTGGTCACGTGGTTTCGGTTACCTGGTGAGTTTGTAGACAGCAGCCCTGGGGAACGGACTAATGTGTTTCCCCTATACCCCGGCGTACGGCAAGGGTCTTGAGCGGGCCGAGAACGAGCTCCTTTATTGTTAGTCGCGCGATAGGCATACTCTGTGTTGCATTTATAGGTGGACGTTAGGACTCACGCATCACGTGCATCGCCTTTTATTCTTTACAACTGTTAACCGAACGCCTGTTGTGGGACGGGTGAGTTGGTTAACGCTGTCACTTTATTTATCACTTTCTATGCATTTTTCCTGTATATTATTGTGTTGGTGGCACTACGCGGGAGATCCCTTGCTCAGCGGTGGCTGACCCCTGTGTGTTATTCTTTCAGGTACGGACGTTGAGCATGACGGGTCGGGTTGAGCGCATCGTAGTTAGGCTGTTGTTTTGTTTTCAGTTGTTGGTGTGTTTTGTGACTACTTGTCTTGTATCTTAGTTTATTCTTGTTTCTAGGCAGTGGACGTGCGTTGTATTCTGATTTATACTTCTACCGGTTTGTATTTGACTATGTGATCTCGGTATAAATCTATTTGTTAATGTTTTCCCTAATCGAATCCACTTAATGTCAGAATTGGGAACCTTTTGTGATTATGTGTTATGTGATTGTTTTACCTGCCTTGTATTAGCGAGCCTATATTACTTAGCCACGAGTCTAGGTTAGTCAATACGACGTGGCGCACCCACTGTGAGACGTGGGGGCGTTACATACATATTCTATGAATTTAGATTCTTTTTGTAATACCCCGTTATACTAAACTGGAATTATATAAATTAATTAATTTTGACCGATTAAATTATTAGATTAATATGGCCTAATTTGAATCTTTTGGATTTATTCATTAATTAAGAAAATAATTAGATTAATTCCTGGGATGACACTTAGTAATCTGAAATTTATAAATTTTATTAAGTCTGGAGGTGACACTTAGTAATTGCATAAGTTGTAAATTTATTCAGCAAGCTAATCATGACATTATAAGTGAAAACACGTTTTAGGTGGGGCCCATTTAAAATGAAAGTAAAATGAATCAAGAATTCCGTCTAAGTCAATATTGCGGAATTAGAGCAACTTAGCGGAATTCAGTCATCCAGGAGCGGGATTTCTGCAACCTTAAGCAGCGGAAAAAGGGCCAATGTAGCCGAAAAATCAGAAGCTGCGGAAATCCTTCAGAATTTCAAATGTTGCGGAATTTCGTTTCCTGCGGAAATTATCACAATTTGCCTGAACCTTTCAATTTCGATTTCTTTCCTTCCCAATGTTGCAGAATCCATTCTTGACCTGAATCAGAATTATTTTCTCTGATTATTATTATTATTATTATTATTATTATTATTATTATTATTATTATTATTATTATTATTTTCCCACAAGACCAACCTTCTCCTATAAATACCCTATTTCCCACAGTTAGGGTTTGCCTACTATTCATCTTCTCTTCCAGCTCCCATTTTTCCCCTGCAACCATTTTCTTCAAATCTGTGGATTCTTCCTTCCAAGCTTCAGAAACCTTCATCTTCTTTTGTGTGATATATAAATCCTTGCCATTGCATCCTTGTTACTAGTATTATTATTGTTGTCAACCTTGCACCTCAATCTTCATTTTATATCATTGTTGAACTGCCCACAGTTTTATGCACCAAATGATTTCAGAAATTTATAAAATAAGTAGAAACCCACTTATTATTGTTGCTATGTATGTAATATAATAGGGTAACACTTTAACACACGGTTCACCATTTTTACTTGAATCAAATTGAGCATTTTTAGCATGAACTGTATGAACATATTATGAACTTAGTTGAATTGTTGAATCTGAACTTGAAACAGATATTTTGCTTTGAAATAATCTGTAATGGAATCCATAATACTTCAAATGATTGCACGTCATGCCACTGTTCACAATCAGCCTTTAATTTAATGTAGTGTACTGTGTATGCACAGTTGTCTGTACTTGCATTTGACTTGTAAAATAAATCTGCCAACTTTCACAATTCTGCATCCGCAACCCCTCCATTTCCGCAACCCTCCAACCAGCGGAAATTGCACATTCTGCTGAAATTGACCCCAAACCCCAAAAGCTGCGGAATTGACCCCTTTTTGGCTTAATTGCACAAATTTCACTATTTTGACATATTGCGGAATCTGCCTTACTGAACCCTGCCATTCCAATTGGGCCACTGTTCCTAATTCCATGTTTATTATATTGGACCATTCTGTAATTATTCATTTAACCAGATTAATTAATTAATTAATCACCCACCTAAATTAATTTAATTGATTCCTCTAATTATCCGTGAACATATTTATTGTTCAAGTCTATTAGACTAAATCATCCGGATAATTATTTAGGCTCTTCTGTTCATTAAATTCGAGGTTTAGGATCGTTGTGTTTTGGATTTGATTACAAGAAGGCATTATCAACATTGTTGATAAAGATATGGTTACATACTTTGGGCACCCATAAGACCCACCAAATTTTGGAGTACCGATTTTCATTCGGTCCGGTAAAATTTAATATTGCCTTTAATTCCTATTATTCCATCATTTAGTTATTATTGTTTACCATTGTTGTATCTATTGTGATCATATCCTTGTCGGATATGTGTGTTGATACTTGTTATCCACTTGCATAATATACCCCGCATGTAATATGGTATTCGTATGGAAAATACTAAGCCTACCAAATAACGATCGAGGTATACCAATATCCTTGTGTCGATTTGGACTTGGTAAATACTAATATTAATTATACGATTAATAATTAAACCCTAATGCATTCTTTAAAATACGTAAGAACGTAAAGAGGAATTCGGAGTGGATCGGTTGGATGCTTTGGACTGGTCACCCTAAGCTTTATTTCGGGATTTAGAGTAAAGTAATCTATCTACTTCTTTTATTTGCACTGTTCTACTCATTGGGGGTAGCACCCCTCACATGAGGTTTGCCGGTAATTTAAGAATAGTATTGAGTGTGAACTGTTGGATGCGGTTCCTCTCTATTCAAGTCGATTGAGACTTCTTGAGCCATGTCGTATCGATCGGGTGATTCCATCCACACATGGTTTAGTTGTTGATGTTGATTATTATTTTATCCACTCTAAGATGTCTGGACTCCCCCTACTTGTGGAGCACGCTAAGTGGGGATTACCTGCGCTGTAGCCCACTTGACCACGCAACGGTAATGTCCTTAGTTGTGCCGCAACTAGTTGTGTGTGAGACAGACATTAACCATACATACTAGTATTTGGTCAGCAGTTCCAAGAGTGTATGTATGGCACCGTGTACCCGAAGTAACTGTGGACCCGGTGTTGCTTGTTGCATCATTTTGAGATCATTATTTAAATTGCTCATCGATTCTTTGAAGTTAAGCACTGCATTACATTTTTATAACTTATATCTATTGCATTATTTTAAATCGACACCGATGGTCGTATTATGGAGATATTACCTCGGCGTCTCATATTCACTTGTTGCATTAATATGGATGTGTGTATTCCATACTTAGTCTCATGACTAACGATGCTATTGTTGCATCTTCAGGTGAAGCAAACGTTCGTGAGGATATCCCTCCGGCGAACTAAGGGATCGGGCCAATACCCGAGGGTTGTAAGGTCGAGGGAACCTTTTGAGTTTAGACTGCTTATGTGTTTATTTATTTCCTCGAACCTTATTTATTTATGCTTTCAATTAAACGGCTTGTTCTGGCCGTGTCTCGGTTGAGACTTTTATTTTTCCGCACTAGTAGTTGTAAACCGACATTTAAATCTTCTATATCAATTTGCTCTTTATTCCAAGTATGCTAAGCTGCGATCAGAGGGGACCGTGTTTCCTGAAATCCAGCGTACTCTGATAGGATTAGATAATGTTTAGCCTGAACACTGAGTTTATACTGGGATTAGGTCCTAGATTCTGGTATAAGTTAAGTGTGGCGGTGACGTGTCCGGTTTATGGAAATCGGGGCGTTACACTTTTGTCTTTTAAGAAGTTTTAGTACACTCTTAGAGCTTTCCGAAAAGCTATTATATACGTAATCGAAGTTCGTTTGCTATCTCAAATGTGCTAACGAAGTTAGACCTTTGATGAGCACTGTCCTGTTAAACTCCGCTGGCAGGAGCCGCTAGTATGGGTGAGCGGCCTGGGCTAACCGACCGTGTTGTTTTGCATCGTCTTGTCATCCTTTCACCTCTTTTCGTGTTCTTTCCCTTCGGATTCCTTCGGATTATGTTTTACCGCATCCTAGCATGTATTTAGGCTTGATTGTCAACACATTAATCTTGTTGAGCTTGTTGAATCTCTTTTGTGAATTATTGGGATTGGTCTAAATTGTTGATTATATTAGGTATTTGTACTCTAGGGCATCATTAAGGCGGTTTGGACACGAGCTTGGACATTAAAGTGAACCATCGGCATAATTAAGGTAAGAGGTTAGAATAGCATTATGTTGGGAGGTTCTTCTCCATGATTTATTTACTCGAGCTTTGTACCTTGCTTAATGTTGATATGAACTTGGGGTTATCATAGGAATGAATGAATTGTTGAGCAATATGAGATAACTTAGAGCATATCTAGGTGTGATCTAATGATCATCCTAGCCTGGGTTAGGCCTTGAGGTTATGAGTGAGTATTGATGTTTTTGTTATCCTAGTGGGTGTTAGGCGAAGACCCCTTCAGGTTGAAACTTACTTGACTAAGGTATTGTGATTGATTGATGGTTTGTCACTTGGTATGCTAATTGATTATTTGGTCGGTCATCTATGTGCGAGAACTTAGTGAAGATCCTAGGCATCACCTTGTAGGGTTGAGAACTCCGAGTGTATTAACATTTGGCTTGCGAGCATGACATTGTGATACATGACTTTTTGACATGTGAACCTAGTGGTTTCTAAGTGTGATCTTATTGATTTTCTATCATGTAAGAGTTGTATGAAACTTGCTTGGATAGCATGACGTTGGTGTTAACTTAGAGAACCCAGTGGCTCCTAGGTGCAATTTATTTGGGTTGACGATTTTGGAATTTGTTGTGCCTTGGTTGGTAGCACAATATATTATACTCTTGATAGTGATATCACAAATTGTTGATCCTGACCATTTTTATTGTTGAGTGATGATGCTAGTCCCTCCTTGTTATATCAATATCCGTGATGGATTGTTGAGTGTGCACTGATTCTTACCTTCAAACTCAAGCTAGTGGCTCGAGCATGCGAACTTAGTAGTACTAGGGGCTTTCATTTGAGTTATATGATGAGTTGACCTTTATGTGTGACACGCGATGAATTTCTTTCGATATGCACTAGTAGAGCTGGCAAAAATGACACGATATGCTAACTCAACATAAACCCGACACGAAATAAATGGGTTTGAGTCAAGGGTTTTGACCCAATTAAGTATACGGATCAACATGAACCCGACACGTTTAATAAACAGGTCGGGTTAGGATTGGGCTTTCAACACGAACCCGACATGATTCCCCGTTTATAATATAATAATTATTAATTTATTATTTGTATAAAAAATAGGCTTTATAATACCACATATATAAATTTATTTATATTAATTTTATAATTTATTAGCCCATACATTCTAAGAGCCCAAATTAAAGCTCATCTCACTTCACATATTGAGTAAAGTAAAGCTGGCAAAAACTAACACGGCATGCTAATTCGACACGGATCCGACACAAACCCGACATGCAAAGTATGCGGGTCAACAGGAACCCGACACATTTAATAAACAGGTTAGGTTAAGGTTGGGTGTTTCAACCCATTTAAAAATTTAACCCGACACGAGCTCGACACGACACGACCCAATTTTCAGCTCTATGCGCTAGTATGAGGTTATTTATGTGTACACTTGGAGCCATTATGATGCCTTGGTAAGGCTTGATTCAATATGTTTTGCGTATGAATTGAGAGATGCTTGCACTTGGAGTAGAGCCTTAAGCATGTGAACCTAGCGTCGCTAGAAATTTTATAAATGCGATGGTATATCTATTGTACAAGATGTGCTATATTTTATCCACCATACTAGATGTACAATGATGACATAGACGTGAGATATGCGATGATATACTTCCCATATGAGATGTATGAAGATGACCTAAACACGAGATGTGGTATATTATATCTACCATACGAGATGTATGATTACATAAACGCGAGATAGGCGACGATATACTTACCACACGAGATGTGTGATAATGCCTTAGATGTGAGGTATGCAATAGCATGCTATGTTTGAGACTTGTACTTACGATATAGCTCTGTGATAACTGATGAGGTAGGTCCTTATGATTGATGCCATTATGTTGCCTTTGCATGGCCTACTTGTGTATGTTGTTTTGTTCAGTATGGGATTGCGTGGTCGAGTCGACCTTACTACCGGCCTTGGGGTCGAGAGCCATGATGTTTAGCTTGTGTTGATGTTAGCTGGTTGCCGATGGTCAATACGCAATTACTATCTGAGCATTTATTTTGGTGTCCCATAGCCGCCATGTAGGAGAAATGAATCTTGCCCCTGGGGGTTTTGGAGCATCTCATGTTCTCAGATCCCGAATAGAGTGCGCTTAGGTTTTCTCTTTCTTTTACATTTAGGTAAATAGGTGTATGCTATGTTCATGCATTACGTACATTCATTCTTTGTTGGCATATTTTTATGGAAGATATTAATTAACATCGAAACCCTTATGTGACTTGCCTGATTGATCAGCTTTGTGCTAAGGAGCCTAAGCTAGCTGGCTACTAGATTAGGTGAACTGGTACGACGGTAGTGCACTAAAAAGCTTCTAGGTTTGTGGGGCATTACATTTTCTTTTGTTTAGAAAGGTTTTACTCTTGTGGAAATTATAGAATACTTCTTTTAGGGAAAAAATACCTATAATTTTATATTTATAAAAATATTAAGTTAAAAATTGGTATTGCCATAAATTTTTGGATATTTGGAATTTCGTTATGAAAATTGAGGGAATGCTTCTTAATATGGTCTACTACTTTCACGAATATTTTGAGACTTTTCGGGTTTGATTAAGGCCTCGTTTGGCAATCTTTTAAAATGGAAAATTTTCTCTATGTCTTGGATACTCTTTGTTATTTCTCACTTGTTGGTTTTTATTGGTTTCTCTTGCAATTGATGTGCCTTATCTTATGAGATGAGATAGATGCTCTTGACCCATACTTAGTTCAGAAACATTGATATGCACTTACCGTACTCAAGCTTTGATGACCTTATTGGATTTCTTTTAAGCAGCGGATGGCTAAGGGTTGTGGATAGCCATAGGTCAGATGCCAGCTAGGCATGCATTTGTATAGGGTAGATAAATGCTAGATTCATGCATCATGTATATTTTATATTATTTGTTTATGTATGTTTTGTGGTTGAAGCTCCGAGTATAGAACTGGAGTGGTGTTTTTCCTTTGTTGTCGTATTCTTTGTTCATAGCTTCATTTATAGTTTCTCATTATTATTTAACTGTTACTCGCAACTTTATACTGATTTCTTTTCATGTTCTCTTTTAAGTAGATCATCAGGATGTTGATCCTCGATTCTTGGGAGCTTGCATGATGGGGTTTGAGAGATCACTTCTAGATATCCATTGATTACCTTTGAGTTATGTGATGATGTACTTTACTTTTCGTTGTATGGTTTGCCTACAGGCCGGATTATACTTTGTGTGGTGTTTCGTTGGCCCTTGCTTTCATTTACACGTGGCATGCTTAATTATTATCATTTTTCATAATTTGAAGGCATTAAGTTAAAAATTAGGAACCTTTGTTTTCTCTATTTTCGCGTTTTCCCAGTTTTGTGTTAGTGAATATAGATTATTTGATTATTAGTTTAGATTAATTGGTACAAC
>MAYD01363643.1:0-11880 GCA_001909325.1 Ruellia speciosa
CAATAAGCATTTGCTGATAAATCAAACAGTGCCAGAACTACACTACTCAAGAGTCAAGAGTATTAATGGCAAATAGACAATATTCTCAGAAGAATATATGACAAAAGCCCAAAAGGTCATAAGTTTTCACATAATTGCACAGAAGGCACACACAAACCATTTACAATAATACAACTAGCATCAAGATTAAATTGAAATCATCGCAATTATCATCAATATTAAAGTGATGTAGATGCTAAATGCAGGCTAACTGAAGTCCTCAGAATCATCATCTGATGTCACTTCTGACCCTTCATCGTCCTCGTCATTGCCCTCATCGCTGCTATTGTCATCATCCTCATCGATCCTTGTTGATGCCTTAGCTGCTGTCATTCTTGTCAGAGCTGCTGTCTTGCTTGCCCTCTGGGAGCGGCTGCCCACTGCAGCAGGTGTGTTGGGGACCACAGAAGTGGGGGAGACTTCATCATCAGAGGATGATTCTTCTTTATCCCTTGCTCGTCTTCTGGCACGAGTGAGCCTGGTTGATTGTGTTGCGGCAGGAGTTGGGGGAACTTCTGTACAGCAACTACCCTCGTCCAAGTTGAACGATAGTTCAAGCCTCCCTGTTCATGCATTGAGCATCAGTATTGCCATCTAAAATGTTATGATTAAAACTAGTATTCTCATTCAAATCTAAATAAATGAATTAAATGAGTCTTCTTATTTCATCATTACTAATTTTATCTATGTCGATATATGTATGAATTGAAAGTATCAACAAAAAAGCATTTATAGGGACGAAACTTTGGTAGATCAATGCAAAGAAAATATGATTATACGGACAATGTATCGTTACCGAACATCAGATTAATTTGGTCAGGGGATAACTTCTCATCTGGATGCTTATCAATTGCCTGTAGGCGTTCAGCCATCAGCTTCAGTTCCTTTACAATGTCTTTTTCAGCTGCTGCAGAAACAAGCACGTGATTTAACAGCATTCGCAGGAACTTTATAGCCCCTTGTTCGGACACTCGGAGGTTGATCAATACAAGTATTCCACAGAGTGCAGCGACATATGATTTTTCTGAAGCTGTCTTCTTGGCTGGGAAGCTTGCCACCTGGATTCGGGAAAAACAATAAATTATCAAGTCAAATTTATAGAAACCAACGTACTAATAAAACCCCAATACCTCAGTGGTAATGCGTATAGCAAGGCCTTCTTCTCCACTTTCAAAATCCAGCAAAGGATCTGTCTCCACTTCTGGACTCTGGCATTCACTTCCATCTTGCTTTGTGCTTACTTTAGCTAATAAAGGAGCTTGCATCATTTGCAGCATAAAACGTGATGCTTGTACAGCACGCTTACGCATTTTGGACACCATCATGGTAGATCCTGCAACATTGCCATTGATACCAGGCCACAAGGAATGGATGACTGGCAAGAAAGCTTTGGAGACACATTTCTGCAATTTCAGGTAAATGTTTCTTCATTAGGCAACAAAGAAAACTATAAGAACGATGAAGAGTATTCTGTTAATTCAGACCTTGTGATCTGCAGAAAGGGATGGATAGTGCTCAAAGAAGACAGAGAGGCATTGTTTCAACCTACAGACACCAATACTTGGAATCAGTTATTTTTCCCAGTTTCACATGCATAGATATGCCAATAGGTGATTGGGAGAAGAGACTAACCTCTGAAGGTGGTCACTGTCACTGCCAAAGTAGAGGCTAATTAGCTTCGCCAACAGCAAGTGCTGCATTGAAGCAAGGGACCCAGGAAATTTATTGCTCAACAAAAGAATCTTGGCCAAACCTTCTCCTAAAACATCTTGAATTGATTGATTTTCTTCAACCTCGACAAGGCCATCATAATCGTGTCCAAGTCCAGCATGAAACAAATGGAGTAGCTCAATCTCTGGATCCTCATTTCCATTGCAAAATTCAATGTGCATTTTATGGTCACTGTGCAGTGATGCAAGATCGCATTTCATGGCTTTGTCAATTTCATCGGGGCCATGCCAAACTGCAAGGTCGAGCAATGCCTTGGAAGCCACTATAGAAATAGTTGGAGGACCCTTGACAAAGGAAGTTCTTAATTGCTTCACTATGCATTCGCTTGGCACTCTCTCTAGCAAGCCAAAAAGACCGAGGCATCTAATAGAAGCCCTTTGGACATCAAAGGTAATGTACTGAGCCTGCATTTTGTTGCCACCAGTAACAATCACTCAGTGAAAAAAGTGAGAACCGAACATATAAAAGGGCAGTTCAAAAGGGGAAAAGGCATACCAGCCAACAAAAAATTAACATAAAACGAAATGACAATTTATGAGGACATACCCCAGGGAGCAATATAGATAGAAGAATTTCACTAGGTTCAATGGCCTTTCCATGCATATAACGCAATGAACTTGTTTTCTCCAAAAGAAGTGCAACTACAGCAAGACAATTCAACCACTGCTTCCAGTCTGCTGTTCTCTCTCTGCATGGTCGAGCAAGCTCATCCACAACTGCAAGAACAACTTCTTCAAACTCTCCTGGGGCAGCATGGATTTTCTTTGCCAATTCTGCTACAGCAGCAGCCCAATTTCTCTCGCCTCCTAAATTAAAGCCATCCCCTATGACAACTTCATTTCCATTATCATCACATTCGTGATCAACTGCCATATGCAACAGATTCTGAACAAATTCGCTTGCCACCTTTCTGTTTGAAGAATCCGAGAAATCAAGCATGGTACCCAAAAGTAACAGTTGCCTAGAGACAAATCTGTAATTTGGCCCTGCAAGATGGCATCGTATAAAAATATTTGACATGAAATTTAACAAAATTTTGAAATGCACTAAATGTCACCAACCAGCAGAAATGTGAGCATTAACCAATTCAACATATTGAGACACGGAAGCAGGAAGAATACTATCAAGAAGATCATTGTTGTCTGAAGCCTCTGCTGCATATACTGCTGATTCTGTGCCCATAGCCATGGCAGCATCAGAGCCCTTTGTCTGATTGACCACAAAAACAATATCTAAATGTAAGAGTATCAGTTGAAAATATTACTACAGTTCTTTGAATTAAAGATTTGACCTCAAATAATCCCAATACTCTGGGTGGTTTGCTTATTTTATCAACATTCTATAAGTCGACAATATTCTACAAACTGCTTTATAACAAATAGTATCAGTTTAGTTCAACTACACAAAGGCTAGTTTTCTGATGAAGGAAAGAAAATGCTGGGTTAAATTTCAGGCATCTGGATTTGTTTAATTGTCTACAATGTGGTTAGGTATGGCTGGAATGTAATGTTATTAAAAGCATGATGCAAGGTATCATAGCTTGTGCCACATGATTAGCAGTACAATCTCATTGTAATGCGAATATTTGAAACAAAAGCATTTGTTTTCATGAACAGAGTGCACATCTGACACTGAATATTAAATATTTCAGCAACTTCGTGAATTGAAGAATGAAGATTAATGTTATAAGTGAAAATTCCCCGTCATTTTTATTAACACCTTCATAATATCCCAATAGAGGTTCAATTCTTGCATAGGTGATCCTTGACAGAGGATCTACTATCAATATTTATTTTTAGAATGTGAATAAGCCAATAATAAGTTACACATAACTTCCAAACCTGAAGCAGGTACACTACTGAAAAGTATTTCTGTCGGTACAGCCAATTTTATAGCTCAATTATACTAAAAACTAGCTAAATTATATTAAGAAACTAGATTTCTTTCAACTTATATATCAATTTTATAACTAAATTAAACTAGAAATTTAGCTAAATTATACTAGACAAATAGTTAATTATACTGAAACATTAGCATTATAATAATATATAATTGAAAATTTTGAATATACTTCTAGAATTAATCCTCTAACATATTTTTTCCTCACTGAATAAAATAGTTAAATTGTATACAAAATCTAGCTGAATTATATATTATATTTAGCTGAGTAATATATGAGTAGATCGTCCCAATTTTGTTTTCAGCACCCTAACCATGCCCCTTGCAAACCCTTGATATGCAGGTAAAGAAAGATTAATCCTATCCACTTGGCAAATAGAATCAGGTTTTTTCCAACATTAGCGACTTACATGGGCTTCCGTGTGCAGGTGCTTACAGACCATTCTCCAAAAAAGAGCAACTTCAGCATCCATTAACTCAATAGAATGATTAGAGTGCCCTGCATTTTTATATATTAGACATCATAAGATTATGAACTTAAGTATAAAGGCACTATTTCTACGACGCACAACAGTACAAACTACAAATCGGATGCTAGATCATTAGAAGAAAAAATCACTCAAACTATGATAATCCAAAAGAATGAATGGCGATATCCTGGTTTTTCTTTAATTATATTTCATTTAAGTTAATACTTTAGAACTAACCTCAAATCACAATAATTAATCAAGAGTGTACTCAAATTTATATGGTATAGATGTAAAGTAGACAATCTTAATACGGAAAGAAGTTCTCTGTACTTGAAGTTGTGGAACAATGACTAAATAATTCTGCAACTGAAACTAGATCACAACTCTAGAGAAACTGATGCTGATCTTAGTATTGCAGTCACCCTAGATACTGGCTAGTCCTCTCAAGTCTGAAGTGTCAAGATGTAGATAACTTAATGGTAAATCTACAGCAAAGGAGTGTCTCCTGCAACTGTGCCACAGGCCTCAGAAGCAATAGCTATAGTTTTGACTTTTGAACACATTGTGCATGCTATCTAGCAAATAAGACAATGCATTGCAGCAAACCAGCAGGACTTTAATTGATGTCATGATGGATCCAAACACAACCAAACAAATATAGTTGAGATGTGGCAAGAATCAAAAGCCCTGTCTCATGGTTCAGTTATAAGAGTTATCTCTATAGGTCAAATTATCAAAATACGCATATTGCATACAAACCTTCAGCTGATTGATCACTGGATACAAAGAATTTCTGAATAGATTGACCATTTTGCAACTCTACAAATCCTTCTTTCAACATAGTGGTCATTACCAACTCCCCAACTGATTCATATGTTTCAACATCAAGAAATTTAAGCAGCCGTATAGTGTCTCTGTTGCAACTTTTTTCAAGCCACTCATCTTTCATCAGCTTCATGCACTCTTTTGCTACAGCTGCAGAACGATCAGCAAGCCCCCTCTGAAGAATGTCTGTTCTTTGCTTGATGCTATAGAACACCCATATAAAATCATTTAAGCATAAACAAGTTGAATTTATAGATACTTTTATTCGAAGTCAAACTGAAGCAGTAGGGGATTATGTAGAATTGTCTCATGGTAGAATATATTTTTCAAAAGTTTAGCAGTTTTACTCCTATAAAGGAACCATGCATCTGTTCAAAGCTAAGCATTTCCCCCAACCTTTTAGAAAAGTGTGCTGTAAAACATCTGCAGAACTCACAACAAGCACAAGTTGCAAGTTAGAATTAATGGAAATTAGGCAATATCGATGGAGGCACGCATGCAGTGATGCAGAAACTTTTATTTCTTAAAAAAGACAGATATTGAAACCTGGAGTTCCCCATTGTTCATCTATTTAAAATTTAGACTTTGTGATTGTTCTTTCTTCCAGACATGATCATATTTTAGCAAGAGCCCCTTTACTTTTATGGCTAGTTAGTTTGGGATTATTTAAATCATTTTGAACATATCCAAGCTTGTGCCGTAGGACCTCCTACCCACATAAGAATTCAAAGGTACATGAAATTGTAAAGAAGATAAAAAAATTACTTCTGAGACCATTATCAATTAATATGGAGCTTGAAAGACATACAAGATCAAATGTGTAGATATAAAAAATAGAAATAGTAGTAGCTACGTGGGTGCAAATATCCTTTTAAGTGGGAATTACATTTATCAATACAATGTTAAATTAAACTTTTAAGAATAAGTCCAATTGCTAATTGAAACCATAAACATTGTTGAACAAATTGCAACATGTTGCTTTAGCCTTTCTTTATGTGAAAATGCTTCTGGTTCAACAGTTCAACTGTAAGAATTAAACCCAAAGACTAAATATACTAAAAAGAAAAAATTGATACCTGAGACTCTGTAGTGGAAATTTACTGGCTAGAACACTATATGCTGCTTTCCGAACTGACTCATTCACATCCAGAGTGCATTCGATGATTACTGACAAAGTTGTATTTGAAGGAGGCATAGAT
This sequence comes from Ruellia speciosa, assembly GCA_001909325.1. NCBI lineage: Eukaryota > Viridiplantae > Streptophyta > Magnoliopsida > Lamiales > Acanthaceae > Ruellia > Ruellia speciosa. The sequence continues at coordinate 6,164 of MAYD01363643.1, forward strand.
AACACAATTACCTTACGAACATCCTGCACATTCACATTAAAATATAAGAGAAAAGCTACATGATGCTCGTCCACATACACAATTCTCCTAACTCACTCGAATTTTTACGATGTAAATAACAGATTCAGAGAATTATTCAAGATTTTAATGAAGTCCTTGAGTAATGAAACACCAGAAGGTCCAAAATGTGTGTCATTTTAGTGTGTGTATAAATAATCAAGCAGAACATATAAAATAGCCAAAAAGTCAACAATCAACATTTGAAGAACTCACCCCGTTCTGCTCCAACTGCAGTTTTTGCAGGAACAATTCGAGAATGTCTTCGGTCTCTGAATCAGTTGAAAATCTTGCAAGAGCCCTAACTGCAAATGTTCGAATTGCAGGGACTTTATCATCCATGCGTACCTTCATGGATTCAATCACCTCATCCCAAAGTTCACTACTAACTTCAGCATCATCTGGCAACCGCATGATGATCTAAAAGACAAATACGTACAAAGTTACTGTTCCAAAAAACAAATACAAAGGTTATGCTTCCTGATATGTAGAAGCTTGTTTCAAAATGAATTTGGGCATCGTACAAAAAACTAATAACTTGCTTTACTAGCATTCTAAAAAAAATGTCTTTCCATGCGGGGGAAAATCACATTTTAGGCTCCATTTGGGATTTGAAGAACAAAGCATAAATTCTTGAAAAGATGGCATGCCACATACACATTAAAACCAAAAATCGCCCTAATGGAACTAAGCAGTCCGTAATATTATAACCCTTTTCCCTACAACAAACTTGTGCATAATATATCCAACTGTCCCAGCCCATAATAAAAGGTAATTGAAAAGAAATCAAGCCCCAAACCCAACAATAGCTATTATTTGCAAATACAGCATAATCAAACTCTTGTAAATTCCACTTTCCATGTAGTGTCTGCTTTCATTCTCCCAATTTCAGTAGTTGATAATTAATAGCAATCAGAAACCAGAAAACAAGGAAAAATACAAAATAATCAGCATACCTCAGAAACGATCTGGCAAGCTCTAAACCTGACTGTCTTATTAGCCGCAGTAGCAGCAACAAGTAAAAACCTGAGGAAATTCTCCAGGAATTCATCACTCAAACCATCTTTCCCGGAGCGCGAGCAAGCGAAGACAGAGACGAACTTGATGACCCGTTCGGCGACCACCGCGCGGGACTGAAAATTGAAGAGTGGGGTCAGGGTTTTGCAAAACGCCGCGGCGAATTGAACCGGCGGCGACGAAGAGCGGAGAGCGGCGAGTTCCTTGAGCTTCCGGATGTGAATGGCGTTGGAAGCCCGAACCTCGTCGAAAACCTTGGCAATTCTGAGAGACAACTTCCGCTGTTGGTCCGATTCCTGATCCGCCATTTGCATCTGCCGGAGATCTCCTTCGATAGTTGAATTCCACCCTCAGTTGCTACTGTGCTCGAAATGATAATTTGAATGAATTTGAAAGCGGGAAAACGCTGATATCGGTCTTATTGGGGCGTATTGTTGAGCTCGTGTATTGGGCCTTAAATCAGACCATAATGTAAAGGGCCCAATTATTTATTTGTTTTTAACCAATACCTGGACAATCATGCCCGTAATATGACACAATGTTTTAACCTTATACGTTATTTAACAATCGACTTTTCAAACAGACTTTAGTTATTTGATTAAGTTAAATAGTTCATTTTAATTTTGGTAAATAAATTTTTAAATTAATTTATTAGGTCTGAGAAAGCTATTAAAGATGTCTACTTCAACATTTCATAATAACTTTCAATTTTTTATAAATTTTTTTCATATTTATATAACAAATAATTATTTTACTAAACGTTTTTTTATAAACAGTTATTAGTCAAACCAATTAATTGAACAACTATTAGTTATTGGCTAATCTAACCAATTTAACCAGTTAACCGGAATCAGCTTATATCAAATTGCAAATAGGCCCTTAAAAGTGCTTTTGCAAACCATTTGGGCTCCAAACGTAAAGTAAATTGTTATATAATTTATGTAAATAATGACAGCTTATATATCATCATGGTAAATTTTGATATGATTTTTTTTTAGTGAATCCTTTGTCTTCCTTCAAACAAACCTACGATTATATACATCATTTTAATAGGATGATTAGGTTAATAAGAAAGGCTATTAACTAAAGATGACAATCGGGTCGTGTCGTATCAGGTTTGTGTCGGGTTAGATTTTTAAACGGATTAAAAACACTTAATCCTAACCCGACCCGTTTTATTAAACGTGTCATGTAATACCTAGTATTACAAATGACAATTAATTCGGAACTAAACCGGATTAGAAGATAATTCCCTGAAATTTAGTACAAATTTTTCACAAATTAATTATTTGAAGATAATTAGTTTTGAAGCGCGAAAAGGGGGAATTAAGTAGAACTGATGATTCGACATCATTGGAATTTGGAACTGAAACCATGGTAATTTCGAGAAAAATTACCGAAAACTGATTTATGAAAATTGAAGGTCTCATAAATCAAATGGATTAATTTTGAGGCGGAAGGAAATTACGTGTAGAGAGACATGTAATTTAAATATTTCAATTTGAAGGAAATTAATCCCACGTGATAAATAAAATAATTTCTTAAAGGGAAATTAGATAAATTTATCACATGAGAAATGAGACCAATAATTAGAGATCTAATTATATAAATTAATGGTCCAAAACAAATTATGAAGAAAAAGAGAATCCGAAAATGGAAATGAAGAAATGTTGTAGTACCATGTCGTCGTATAACACTACGACACAATGGGCTTAGAATTCACGACAAAGAAGGGTAAGAAAGCAGAAGGTTGTGTCGTGAAATGCTTTGTCGTAGTTTTAGGGAGGTAGTGTCATAGTTTTGACAACCACGACACTACGACAAAAACTACGACACCACGACAAGAAGAAGAAGAAGGCCTTGTCGTGGAGTGCTTTGTCTTAGTTTTGACAACCACGACACCACGACACAAGGACTACGACACCTCGACATTACAACATGCATGGGTTGGAATTCAGAAACCCTTGTCGTAAGGGTTAATGTCGTAGTTTTAGGGAGGTTTTGTCGTCATTTTGACAACCACGGCATTACGACAGAAGGTAGGTTTTTTTTGGGTTTTTGAGCTGTGTCGTAGTTTTGGGAGACTTTGAGTATTGCCCCATGGATTTTGGATGTGTGTATATATACATACACTTAGGAATTTATCCTTATTTTGCATTATCATCATAACTTTGTGTTCTTCATTTTCTCTCATAAAACCCAGCAAATTCATCTTTAAAATCCCCACATCATCAAGGCAAATCAAGTGTATTTGCTAAACCAAGCCTAGATCATTAATCTCCTCATCAAGATAAACATCTTAGCGGGTATAGATTTTCGATTTGGTGGATTTGAGTTTTAAGGTTACTGTTCACAGCCCCCATTTTTTAATGTCATTGGAATTTTCTTCTTGGACCTAATGGAATAAACAACAAGATCTTAAAGGTTTAGAAATTTATATGTGGATCTAATGGGTTTTATGGAACCCAAAAGTTGAATCCTTGAAAAATGGGCACAAATCTAAGTTCAAGATGCCATAAAAATTCCAATAAATATAAGATTTATGAATTTAATGAATGAAACAAGTCCAAATGGGTTTGGATCCACCTTTTTAATAAAAATGGCATTTTTGTAAACCCCATTCTTAAGTTCTAAACTTAAAGTGTTATTCTTTGGCTTGGAACTCAATTAATCCATTTTGAGTTGGATAATTGATTATATTAAATGGGTCAAACTTGGACCTAATCACCATTTAATTATTTGGGCAATGACAAATGAATTTAATAGGGCCAAAGCCCTAAACACTTGAACAAGGAATAATATTTAAAGGATTTATGGGATAAATGTCATGAATTATTCCAAGATTGTCATGAATTATTCCAAGATTAATATTATAAATTGAAATATTAAATATTTCAAAGAATGAGTATTATGAGTTTTCAAGGAGGAATATCTTGAATTTAATTGAATATCCCCATATGAACATTTCTATGGACTTAAGAGATAAACCTTGGAAGGTTTATTCTTCCAACGCCGTGACTTAGAATTTCCTTTTGCGATGCAACGGGATTACAACAATTTATGCTCATAGAATGTTGGCTTTGATTTAATTATCCTTAGACATTTAATGTCTATAATCTTTCAAAGATTAAAATAGAAAGGATAATTAATAGAGTCCTACTTTGGTTTGTAGGATAGGTACTCGGGTACGGATTTCGAGAACCTAAAGGTTTCAAGCGAGCAAACCTGTAGAATTGATTGACCGTGACCAGTCAAGATATAGAAAACTGTAGATAATGGTAAGGATTCTTTACACTCGGGCAATCATAAGTCCCAAACTAAATTAAAGTGCCGAATTTTATTCGGCCTGGTAAATTTAAATAAATGCAAGGCATTTATTTATACCATTCCGCATTACATTTCTGCATTAAATTATAGTCTTTTAAATTCATGCATTATTTTCCCGCACCATAGTCTAGCATTTAAATTCAGCATCTTTTCCTACTTTCAAAATAGTAAGTCACCCAAGTCATATTTGTGTATGTAAGAAAACCGCGGGAGGACATGAGTTACTCCGTAGCATGGGTGTATTTTGTCTCTAGTGGTTAGATCACCGGTCAAAGGACATAACTAACAATGAATTGGACGAGGGTTTGTTAGTTGATGTTCTCTCACATACAACAAGCCGGAGGCGTTGGATGACGCAATGGTTTGGTGTGTGTATATATGGAAATATTTTCTGCATATTAAGTGTTCGAAGCCGATAGTACCTGTCTGTTAAAGGGAATTCGGACGAGGATGCGCATTACTTCACAGCTGAACTAATTATTTATTCCAAAAAAATCCACATTTATTCAAAAACTGGGAAATTAACTTTATTCTATCCATTTTTCTTGGCTTCACCCTTTGTTCCGTTTTCTATTCGGAGTCCGTTATCTGAGTCTATCGTGTGAGTTTTGTGTCTTTGTGTGAGTTGTCATCCAGATCTACCGTGTTTTAGTATAGATTTATTACTTTATTAGAATAAATTTCCTGCTTTGCTAGTGTAGAATTAAATTGCTTTCTTAGAATAGAATTTAATCGCTTTCTTAGATTAGATTTTAGTTATAATTTAATTCCTGTTATTTGATGAGGGTAACCGAGTCGAACATTTAGTTTAATAAATAGGCGTGGGTCCTGCTTCTATCGCACATCCTCCAGTGGACGATCCGGTATTCACTTATAAATTCTGCAACTTGACCCCATGCGCTTTCGGGTTGTGCCCAGAATTGCCTTACCTCTCATATTGTATTTCATTCCCAGTGACAACCTTTTAATACACTTCATCCATTCCATTTACATTTCATTCTATTTACGGAGAGGAAGTACTGTGTCATGTGTATAGTTTCATGGCGCCGTTCTGCAGCACTTTTGTCAAAGTTTCAGAGACGCACATCAGTTTAGGGATCACAGGGGCGGTGGGCGCCCTAGAGATTTTGGTAGAGGTGGTGGCCAGGTCGGTGGCCGATGGGGAGGCCGAGATGGCGGTCAGACTGGTGGACGAGGGGGTGGTAGAGATGGTGGTCATGTTGGTGGTCGTTGGGGAGGCAAAGGTAGAGGCGACGAGGGCCAGCCTCGTGCGCCGGTTCAGGATGGCCAGCTTCGTTGCTGGAACTGTGATGGCT
>MAYD01363657.1:0-12209 GCA_001909325.1 Ruellia speciosa
AGTGTGGGTAAAAATAGTTACTCTATAAATATGGAAAGAGATATATAAAAATATATAGAAAAATTAAAAGTTAATTCAAAATATTGGGTTATTCAACTTTATAAAATTATTAATATTTTATAATTTAAAAAATTAATTCAAAACACTATTTATCAAATAATGATTAGCGGTTTGAACAAATATTATGATTAACAGTTTATCTGTTCAAACAGCTCCAATCAAATAGCTAATAACTGTTTGCCAAATAATAACACCATCTAAATACATAGTATTACTGCACCATCTAACTTTTATATTACAAATACAATTGATTACATAGTATTACTGCTTACAGTCCTGTTACTGTGCAGGCCATTATATTTTTCCACAATGCAGAACCGTTCAAAATGGGTTGGAATATGTTCAAAATGATAATTAATTCAATTTTTCATAAAAAAATATACTATTCATAAATACAATAATGAACATATTCCCATCCATATTGAGCGGATCTGTATGTACAGATTCTGTATATAATCCAATTCCTATTGCTTAGGCTCCATTTTGTAACCGTCTTAAAGATTGGAGTTTGGATTAACATTATTAGTTAACTTTCAAAAGATAAAAGCTCCCCTATCCAGTTTTTAATTTTTAGTATTTAGATGGAATTTGAAAATTTGGCTTTTAGCTTTCTGCTTGAATATCCAACAAGTATTTGGTGTTTTTAGCTTTTAGAGAAGCTTTTAGTATTTTAAATGAATTACCAAACGGAACCTTAAAGGTGATAGTGCTCAATTTCTTTATCAATCAATGAAAAATTAAATTTACATATGTAATATATGTATGAGTAACTTTAAAAATTTGTATTTTGAGATAATGAAGGTTACTTTAGCAGATAAAAAGATAATATAATACTAGTCATTACTCCATTTGTCTTACAATAGATGTCGTTTTATTATTATCAATACAAAATCATATTAAATATTCTATTTTTTCCCGATTTTGCCCATATATATTAAATGAATTTTTTTTATTGCTGGACCTGAACTTAAACAGCAAAAGTTGTAAGGTTGCCTACGTACCATTTATCAAAACTTAAGTAGCCAGGACTCGGGGTCTCCAGAATCAAAGGTCAAAACGCAGTGTAGCCACCTTTAAAGGATTACACATAGCTCTAGATCATTTTTTACAACCAACAAGGCACATCAACAATATTGTGCACAAACCCTCCAAAAAGCGCGTTCGTCGGGGGCCTAACTTTGGAAGTGAGTTTGGGATAGCAAACAAACTCTTATATGCACAAAAGATAGCTTTTCGAAAATCTCTACGGGTTTACTACAAATTCACAATAGAACAAAAAATTGAACTCCTAGCGTAAAGGCTTAAAAAACACCTTCAAACAAACTTCCATCACGCAGGGCGGAACACAACAACACAAACTTTAATCAGACGATTGACAAGGCAAACGATGCTAAAAAATTATCTAGCATATATCATCGGAAAGCTAATGAAACGATGTTTCTAAAAGAATAATGCCCAACTCTAGATTCACAAGGGTTAGATCACAACAGCACAAACACCGCAATCCTAAAAATCTGTCCAAAACTAGACTATGAAAATTGATATAAAAATCTAAATCCTTATCTTAATCGATGATCTTGAATCTCTCCAATACCTTAGGAACTATAAATTCAGCTCCGAATCAACCTCCTATGCATAACACAATTCCTCCGAAACTATGGATTGGTTTGTAGGCAACAAAAGTGAATAAATCCTCAAACAAACTAGAAACAATGCTACCAAAATTCAAGTAACAATCCAATACTTCGTAACTATAGTATTAAATCTGAACTTCCAACTATCCGAGTGCTCCTTGAAATGAAGAATGGCTGCCTAAAAATTAAAATTAGGATTCCCCCCTAATCCTAAAAAGCGGGTATAAATAGAATTCGATGAGCCTTCTGCTCAACATTCCAATCGGGAGGGCTTTTCGTGAGCCATTACTATAAATTTTGTTTTAAAAAATGTAGTGCAGTATGCAACTTAGGGCATGATCCCGACTCCATCTCAATCAAACCAAAGTGAAAAATTATATAGGTCGGGTTTAACATAAAATTTGGAATCCAAAAAGAATAAATAAATAAACAACGCAATCCTCTAATTCGGTCATGTTTGTACACAAAAAAATGGGTCTTAGTTTATGTTGGGGTGTTGGTGTCCGGTTCGAGTCCAAATGTGACATTTACCATAGTCACAAGAAGTGACGTTAATCTACGACTAAGGTTGATTTAATTTGGGATGTGGAGTTGGGTTTGTGAATTAAGCAGGTTGCGTGAGGGCCAATTCTAACTTCTAAGAGGAGGACGGCATCGGCCCATTTGGATAATTTAACTGGTGTCAGTGGCATCTTAAATATGCATAAGATGAATTATTTAGACTGAGTGAACATCCTTAATTGCTACCACTGCGGTCTGCGGATCTACAAACCCATTCCAGATTCTCAGACTAAGTTAAGGTTATCGCCTTATCGGCGGAGGCAGAGATTCATCCAAACCAAGGGAATGAGCGGAGCCATGGCCGCGGGAGGCTCTTGAGTTAGTAAATGTAGGTTGACGTGAATCATGTTTGTTAGAGTAAAGTGGTTAAAAGTTGTTAGTTCAAGGGGTTAATTAAATAAATTTACTTGAATAAATTAATAATCCAACAATTTAATCATGTTTGCAATATTGGTTTTTATTTAAAAATCAAGTTGACGAATCACGCTACAAAACAAAAGAGAAGAAAAAGGATGGATGTAAAATTAAAGAAAAAGAAAAATAAGTGGCGTGTAATAACCCAAGGAAGAAGAGTCCGTTATCGAAAGGATGTTAGCCTCGATCATTCCTCAACACACACTCCCAGGCTACGCATCTACATCACTCTCGAGGTTACCATCAATTTCCATCCCCTTTTGTATTCACAAATCATGATTTAGGCACTCCAAGCATTCGGATGTGCGAGTGTGAGTGCCAATCCATTCAAGGATCTCAATTCAATAATAATACTACTGGTGGGGCTGATCATTGATCCCTCATCCCCCATATCTACCCGTAGCACTCTCTGCTGCTGCTGCTGACGGAAAAAATGCATATGTCGGCGGCTATGGCTTCCTCATCGCCCATTGGCTTTGGGAATTGTTCTGGGCTTTTGCTTTCTTCGTCATCGGAATCGAGTGGCCCGACCGGACTGCATTGCAAAATCGCCGTTTGTTCCTCCAAAAAATCGGAGCTTTTTGGTGGTGGCTTGGGCGTGAATCTGGAGAGGAATAGGGGAAGAGCGAGATTGGTTCCTTCTCGAGTGGTTTCTCCCAAAGCTGTTTCCGATTCGAGCTCTTCTCAGACTTGTCTCGACCCCGATGCCAGCACTGTATGTCATCTCTCCCTCTTGCTCACATTAATCCAATTCTTGTAGCGTAAATTCAGATCATTAATTATGGGGAATGGCATGCATTTAAGATTTCTCGAAGCAATAGTTACTATTAGGGATTTTTGAATGATGCTAAATTGCTTGTTTCATGAATAATAACCGTTTGAAGATGGAGAATCCCATCAAGAGATTAAATTTATGAGTGATTCAGAAACAGTAGTGCTATTTTTGGTTTCTTTGCAGCTATGGGATTGATGACATAGGCATAGTTTGTGTGAGAACAGGATACAGTCCTGAACTTTCTATGAATATTTGAATTGCTGCTTCAATGATTCGCAGCTGCATTATAAACATTCAGAGGCGCCTATTCTCAACTATCATTATGATATTGGCATGCCTTACTTGTCTTATAACCATTTTCAGGAACAATTTCTGAGTAATGTCTAATTTTGAAGCTGATATTGCTTATTGCAACTGACATAAGTTTTTGATGCATGTTCATTCAGAGTGTGCTGGGAATCATTCTTGGAGGTGGAGCTGGTACGCGTCTTTATCCTTTAACCAAGAAGAGAGCAAAACCAGCTGTGCCCTTGGGTGCAAATTATCGGTTGATCGACATCCCTGTTAGCAATTGTTTGAACAGCAATATATCCAAGATCTATGTTCTTACTCAATTTAATTCTGCATCCCTTAATCGCCATTTATCACGGGCATATGCAAGTAACATGGGTGGCTATAAGAATGAAGGGTTTGTGGAAGTTCTTGCTGCTCAACAAAGCCCTGAAAATCCAAACTGGTTCCAGGTAAGAGAATCACAACTTGCTCCTTTGAATTTTTCCATATTTGGCTGAGTAGGCTAAATCCAATTCTCCAGATCGTCTCCTGGAGTTATGAGCTGGTATCAATGTCGGGAGAACTGGAGAAGTTTAATTCTGTTGTGCATTCATAACAGCATATGTCATTCAGCAGTCTGGATGCCTTCTTTGCTTCGGCATTATATTTGAAATGTATATGCTTTGGTTTATCTTAATCATACTATTGAAATATAGGAATAATGTGATATTAGAGATCCATATGAGAATAGGACTTGAGGTTTTGGCCTTTGGGTGAAGATGTGATATCAAATCCGTAAATGTATTTGCTTAATAATTAGTCCCTTAATCTAATTACATTGACAAAGTAGCTTCATAGAGCAATTACACCAACAAAGATTTGATACCTGTTATTCGGGTAGCAACAGGTTTTGTTGCTACTTTGGAGTTATTGGATTAGTTGGAGGGTCCAAAGCCTTGTGCGCCTACTTAATGATCGTTTGTTAGTGGTCATGACCTCATTTATTGATCTAAAGCCGTCCCATTTATTAGCTCATGTATAATTTCATTGTGTGTGTATATATATTATTGAAAGGGAATTTCATTGTGTATATAGTTCTTTTATATTGTTCATTTGTAATTTCATTGTAATTGTAATGAAGGGTTGTAGCTCTGAAACTTGCATTGATGGCTCAATGCTTTGAGTAACTTTTCTTGCATGTCTATATCACATAGGCATAGAAGTGGTACCTTTGTTCAAATAGAGTTTTGTCGAGAAGATGAACTGTTTGTCCACAATAAATGTACCTCAAAATCCTTTCTAGTCCACAAAAACTTTTTTGTACCGTGTATATGGTGCTGTTGATCTAACCAGACCAGACATGGACTTCTTAATTTAGAGTGTTTTTTATTTTATTTTATTTTATATTCTTCATTTTGGGATCTGTCAGGGTACAGCTGATGCTGTGAGGCAGTACTTATGGCTCTTTGAAGAGCACGATGTCCTTGAATTTCTGGTTCTTGCTGGAGATCATTTGTATAGGATGGATTATGAGAAATTTATCCAAGCACATAGAGAATGTGATGCTGATATAACAGTTGCAGCACTGCCCATGGATGAAAAACGTGCTACTGCTTTTGGATTAATGAAGATTGATGAGGAAGGAAGAATTATAGAATTTGCAGAGAAGCCTAAGGGAGAACAACTGAGAGCAATGAGGGTATAGCTACAAAATGATCGCTTCTGCTTCTAATTACTGTTAGAAACTGTTTCTAGAATCCTATCTACTGATGTCTTTTAATTTTGGTTTGCGTCATGCAAGGTTGACACCACAATCTTAGGTCTTGACGATGCAAGAGCCAAAGAAATGCCTTACATTGCAAGTATGGGCATCTATGTTTTCAGTAAGAATGTAATGATGCAACTACTGCAAGATACGTTCCCGGCAGCTAATGATTTTGGAAGTGAAGTCATTCCAGGTGCTACTTCAATTGGCATGAGGGTAAGTCATGCTTGAGGAAGTTCTGTTTGAATTACTCAAGATTGTATTTCTTTCCATTGCGTGCTTTCAATGACGTCTCTTGATTAAGAGTATGCAGCAAAAAAGCCTATTCGTAACGCCGTGTATTTGTTGGTTGGTTCTTGGTGTATTTATTATAGTTTGTGTTGTTATTCGTTGTTCAGGTTCAGGCCTATCTATACGATGGCTACTGGGAAGACATTGGGACTATTGAAGCATTCTACAATGCCAATTTGGGGATTACCAAAAAGCCTGTTCCAGATTTCAGGTCAGTTTGCTAAGCTATTACAGGGGATCGACATCGAAACATTCCCCCTATTGTCGCCTGCCTTGCTGTTCTCTTCCTATATGTATGACTTAGTCCATTGGATGCAGTTTCTACGACCGTTCTGCCCCAATTTATACACAACCACGCTATTTGCCACCTTCCAAAATGCTCAATGCCGATGTTACTGACAGTGTCATCGGTGAGGGTTGTGTTATAAAGGTAAGTTTCCATCTATGTCATAACAATCTGAATATTGACATTAAGGCAATTAATAACTTAAATGCTTGCTCTTTAACTCTCAGAACTGTAAGATACACCATTCGGTAATCGGTCTTCGATCATGCATATCGGAGGGTGCAATCATAGAAGACTCCCTGTTGATGGGAGCTGACTATTACGAGGTAAATTTCTTTTTTCATACTGTCAAAAATATCTTTCTTTTGCAACAAAATAGGTGACAAACTGCATTTGCCTGAACCCAAAAACTAATGAGTTATCCTCAGTTCATATTCTGGTACTAATGCTATAAGTGTCTCTTGCCCAGACTGATGCAGACAGAAGATTACTAGCAGCAAAAGGTGGAGTTCCAATCGGCATTGGCAAGAATTCCCACATCAAGCGGGCAATTATCGACAAAAATGCTCGCATTGGAGAAAATGTGAAGGTAAAGGTTTCTTTCCCGGTCAACTATTTTCCTTGCCACCCTTTTTTTTTTTTTTTTTTTTTTTTAAAAATGTTTAAACTCTGTTTCCCCATTCTTCGGTAAAGTTGGCTCTGGTTGATTCCTGTCTTAATTCATCTGCACAGATCATTAACGGTGATGATGTGCAAGAAGCCGCGAGAGAGACAGACGGATACTTCATCAAGAGCGGCATCGTAACTGTAATCAAGGATGCCTTGATTCCCAGTGGAACAGTAATTTAACGACGAAGACGACAGATAGGCTGAGCAGTTCTTCCACATAGGCATTTAATGTTACCAATTATCTTCTGCTTGACAGACAAAAAAGAACATCTTACTGAAGGAAACCCCCTCAATAATATGATGGTTTATATTACTACCACGACTGGCCTTTTAAGTGTAAATTATTTGGCAGAGACGTTCCTTTTCTTTTCTTCTGTTATGATGGTAATCGAGAATGATGTGAGAGAGAAATTTCTCCAAGGGTAATAGGTTTGATGTTTGGCTGATCCAACTCCAACAATGCCAATTCTTGACTGGCTCAGGTGGATTTCTTCAACACTTTGATCATTTTTATGTAAAACAGACATTATAGAGCAAAATATCGAAATCAAGAGTCAGTAAGTAGGCTCGACCAGATATAATTAATCAGGGGATTAATCCTAAAAAGAGTCGAAAATAATTACAGAAACTGTCGGCACTACAACTAAGCCTGAGTTGCCATTTGGGACCTTACATCATGAAGGGAGTGTAAGCTTACACGCGGACCACACGGGGACCGCTGCAATCAGCACCTTCATTTAAAGTGGTAGCTTTCCCAACCACCTGTCCATAGGTCCCAATCCCTCCAACTGCTCCAATCCTTGCTAATCTGTACTTGTCAGCACACTCTACGAGGAGCCAAGTGATCAGTACAGCACAAGTCTGTCCAAACAAGGGAATAAAAATCTAGCAGCACCAAGTTCAGCTTAATCGCATAAAAATTTTGTTAAATTGCCTTTTGGGTAGTCTTGATAGTCATATTTCAACCACTGGTGTTGCCGACATGAATTGAAACCAAGAAAACCACAAAACAAGGATAAAAACTTAGAAGCTGCCATGCACCATAGAGGAATTGAAGCAAAAAAAGAATATGAATTGTGCACTGTCGAATCATATACAAAAAACACGTGGCTTTCAGCAGCACACCCATACAACAATGGCGCCCCAAAAATAAATACGCAGAATTTAAAAACGCTTATGCATTCATTTTGTTGGGTTAAACACTCGTTAGCAAAGTGTACATACATACGATTGCAATAAGCTGGCAATCTGGAACTTCTCTGAAGGAGAAACAGCACAGCTCTTTCACGGAGAGATGTTGCATTCCCGCAGATACTGGTGGTCGTAATCGACATATTTTGCCCAATAGTTTCTGAATTTCGGTATGCCTATCTCGAGCCACGGTTTCAAGTTGCCATTGTAGTGTATAACTGCTGCCCGCTCGATATCCTTTTGAGGTACATTTGGATTATAACCAAGCCCCAAGACATGCCAGGATTTGTTCAGAGCAAAAGTGTGGTTCCAAAAGGTTATCAGGCCGGGCGGCAAAGTCCCCAGTTTCCATAGCGACCTGTCACGATTCTGAGCACACGGACAAAGAAAAAGGAACTTAATGTCTAAACTTTCTTCCAAATAGACATGTGAAAAACAACGGGAACTTACCAAGTTCTGCCAATTGTGGTACACTTTAGTAATATTTTGATTTCTCCACTTTTTGAGATCAAAGATGTTCATTCCAAAAGCCCACCCACAAGCACGAGGATTGAACCTTTCTGAAATCAAACGGTTTGAAAAATTGAGGTAGCGGTCAAACCGGTGAAAGTTCTCTCCACATGTTTCTACCACTCCGATAACTTTACCCCTTAAATTGAGTGACCAGAGGCTGGTGAGGTCCTTCTGGACCACAACATCATCATCTAAGAAGAGGACCTTGTTCAGCTTGGGGAAGATCTCAGGTAGGTAAAAGCGGAGGTGATTCATGATAGAGAGGTACTTGGGGTTCCTAAATTTCAAGTTGGAATCTGATTCTGCACCACGATGATTCTTGAAGTAATAATCAATCATGGAGGCAGAACCCAACTGCCTAAGAACTGGACTGTAACTAGAATTTAACCATGTGAACTCTTCGACACTCTGAACCTGTATTGTTGCTTTGCCAGGCTGATTGGCCAAAAACCACATTTTCATCGCCGCATAATTGAGCCTGTCGGTGACAACATGGAAGACATGTTTTGAAGGATCCTGCATAGTGCAAAAGTAGGATTAAATCTGACTGTTTCGGAAACATAGATCGACAAATTAATATTCTTTGTAACCGAGTAGCATACAGTACAAAAGATTATTCAATTAGCAGGAAAGAATTCTTGTACTTTTGTGTGCGTTATTGTCGAGTTCACAACAACTGCAGCAGCTAATACGTTATCCGAAAACAACGCATAGTGGTACAGGTTGGGATTGTCTAATCTTTCCTTGTTGGGGAAATCCTGTTGAGATGGGTTCAACATGAAATACTCGGTTGAGAGTCGCAGAGGAAGACAGTGAAGCCCTTTTGGGATTGTCTTCGCCGTCAGGTGTGTCAGAAACAGGGTCTGCTTTTTGTTGACTCGGAGCTGTTCCTCAGATAGATGAATCATTGCACGAAGTTTCTTTACCACAGCAGCACAATCATCCTGAATTTGTTTGCCCTTTAATAATGTTTGCTCCATCGCTTTCAGCCTCTCAATATAACTACAATGAAGCAAAAACCAAATTACCGAGATGGCTCAAACCAAATCCCAGAAACCGTAACTGAAAAAGAAAATTCAAATACTGGTGTTTCCAAATCTGAATTTTATATAGTTACTCAATGGAGTGCATGCGAAAGAATAATACTGACTTTTTAGGAAGCTCAGAATCCTTGTTGGCATCTCCAAGTGTTCGCTGAACATCTTTCATACGGGCACGAAGCTCCCTTATAAAGTGAGCATTGTTTCGAGTCCCAGAGAGGGACAGATAAACCTTTGCTCGGACAAGCTGATCCTTAAACTGTCTAATCCGAACATCCTGCGGCACAGTTTCTACTTTTGGTTGCTCACTTCCAGCCTTCACTTGTTCTCTTGGCCTATCTTTGCCAGAGACTTCAGAAGAACGACGTACATGGTTCAATTCCTTGAAGGCAAAAAGGGAAAGACATTGAAATGAAATGTGAAAAATACAAAAGACAGCAAAAAAGCCTCTCGATAACTCCACTGATAAAACAATGAAAATTTACAAAGTCAACAAATTGCTGGGCGAGTCTAATAGTAGTATAACGGAAATTTTTAGTTTTTGAACTATTCTTATGGTCATACAACTAGACAATGCACAGTCTAATCAATAAATTGAGAACCATTTGATATAATGCCAAATGGCTCAGAATTTCAACAATGGGTATAAAAAATATAACTACCATAATGGGTCTCTTATGCTGCCTAAAACCATAAATTCATGAGAAAGCTTTTACATTGTACTGGTGATCACGGCAAATGGCTTCAGCAAGGTAAAATTATATAAGCAGTAAATATCCTAACCATTTTATCCGATGCATCTTCAGATGTGCCTCTGTAATGCTGTGAATCAATATCTTTCTTCACATCATCCATGCCTCCTACATTTTCAGTTTCCCTCGAATTATCTTCCCCTGCCTCATGCTCCTTAGCTGTCACCTGTCTTATGGGATTCTCATCCAAAGGATGGTTTTCGCTGCCATTATTTGTCAAAGAGGATAAAGTTGAAACCCCATCTTCTGCAAATCAAGTTACCAAATTCCATCAGTTAAAAAAATCCAATCCACATTCAGAAGGGGATCGAATTTGAAGTAAATAAAAAACCTCCAGTGAGTTGTCTAGTAATGCGAGCATTTTCACCCAACGAACCATTAGCATAATTGGAGGCTGTTCTGGTTGAATTTTCGGTATAAACCATGCCCAACGGTTCTTTCAAAGTAGTAGACGACTCCTAAAGTTAGAAAACCAATTCAAGCATATCAAAACAACGATAAAGATTTAAAGCTTCCACAGACATAACAAAACCCAACGGAAACAAAGATTATTGGATTCCTAGAATCCACACCTGTGGTAAAACATTTAATGGCCTGATTTCACCAGCATACATCTACAAAGTACATACCAATAATTAAACTTCACATCAGCACAAACATGAACAAAATTTATAAAAAAACACGAATCGGTAATTTTACTGAGTGTGAACAAGCGCTTAACCAAAAACTTACTGCAGTTGAAATATCTTCCAGGAATTCATCCCTAGCTGTAAAGAAAAACACAAATCCATCAAGAAGGCAGAAGTTATCCTTCAAATAAGCAAAGAAAGTACAAATAGGGAGACATTACAAGAAGATGAAGTGAAATAAGCGCCGAGAGTGTCCGTGTAGAGAACAATTGGGGCAAGAACCGTCGCCAACAACAACAAAAGCACAGATTTCCTCAGTTTCATCTTCCTTTTTTTTTATGCTTCTGTCCTAATCTCCCAATTTCCCACTAACAAACTTAATGCTTCAGCTATTCACCCCGAAACATGAATCAGAGCAAATCCTAGGAATAGAAAGTCGGGGCCAAACCCAGAAAGCAAAAACCAAAGATTTCAACAAAAGGAAGTAATTTGTGAAATTTCCATTGTGGAATAATGAAAAAAAATACACCAATCGAAAAAGATTTGGTTAATGGGGATTGAACAACAGAAGCCCAGAAAATTTTGTGGGTTTTTTGAGCTAATACGCCTCCAAAAGGACCACTACCTGTGGGAAGAATCTAAAGACAGCCCACAATTATGAGGTCAACACAACAGACGGAAACCACTGAAATATTCAATCCAAGATACAGAAAATTCTTTGCCAGTAAAACAACGCAATGAGGAGGAAGAAGACGAAGAAAACTTTCAATATGTGGAGTTTGATTTTCAATGAGGAGGAAGAAGACGAAGAAAACATTCAATATGTGGTGTTTGATTTTCCTTTTTTCTGACATTTATTATATCCGCTTACTACTTTTAAGCGTCATCTGTTTGCCTACTAATACCATTACTATTATCATTAATTGTAATCTACATTCAGTTAAATTTATTTCAGGGGTAAAAATTAGTTTGCCAATCAATGATATTACTCAAATTCTAACAGCAGCAAATAAAGAAAGGTGCTTTATGTGTTCACAAGATTGCAGCCGTGGGGGTGGTTTGACAGTAAGCCTAATACTAAGGGGTGGCAACGGTAGGGTATGAATAGGGTATATCAAAACTCAGTACCCTCTACATTTATAAATACTCTGTAAATGATGCAGATGTTAAATATAAATTATATATGTATATGTATATACATTAATTTTATAAGATATAGTATAGTGTTTTGGAGTAAGGCTTAAAACTCAAAGGTTATGAGTTCAAATCCTTTTAGAATTTTCTTTTTACATAGCTAATGAATATAGCTTTAACTCGCAGCTCATTTCCCAGAATTATAAACCAATTTATTGCATA